>PNEQ01104427.1:0-20835 GCA_003012365.1 Medauroidea extradentata
CAAAAAGGGAAAAAAGGGAAATTTTGAGGGAAAAAAGGGAAATTTTGGTGGTTTTTTAGGGGAAAAAGGGAAATTTGGGTGGTTTTTGAGGGAAAAAGGGAAATTTTGAGGTAAAAATGACGTAATCCAAGATGGCGGCACGAATCCTCAAATCCTCACCCGCAACCCGCTGCCCCAGAAGCCCCCAAATCTATCTACTATCGTGTATTAACATTAAAAATCTGCACAGTTTCCCGAAGTGGCGATATTCCTTAAGAAATTTCATCTGGAATGGTTTATGTTTGAAGAATTTATTAGTACAATTTAGTCATTTGGTATGGATAGCCATGTCGAATAATCTTTGTCTTAGTATATGGACGATAAACTGAAACTTGTCATTTTCTTTATTTTTCCGTTTACACTACATACTTTCAAACAACATTTAAGTTACGGCTACAACAAAATAATATATTTATAAAAAACCAGTTAAGACTTCGCAGAAATAGAATGCTCTAGATGGAAGCATGATATTCAAGAATAGCGCTTCAATGTATAAGTGTGAATGATGTGAATACCTACGGTTATTTGGTTCACTTTAAGAGTCCTTACACGCTGGCAATAGAAGCAGTTCTCTTTGAAAGCAGGGTGCTTCTTTCTCTCTTTGCTTTTGGAAACATCGCCTCGGCACGAGATGATAGTGGTTTGATGGCAGGTAGAAAGCCACACAAGAACTTCTCTACAAGCCTGTAATAAAACAGCTGAAGATTGCGGAGGCCGTGCTATTGTTCCATGGCACACTTGGCTTGTTCTGCACGCCGGGTGAAGCAGGAGTGGCCCAGGGCACAGTTTCTCCACTGTACTCGCGAGAACAAGCACAAGGCGAGAAAATCATTTCAACCTGCTTCCTACACAGAAAAAAAACTGTCTTGTAATGGCTACAGTATATTTTGTCCCTACCAAGAATTTTTCTAGTGAACACTAAATATTCTGCAGTTTTCGTTAGCTGATTGTTAGTGATTAAAAAATAATAATAAAGTTAACACCAAAAAATATTTGGTGTACGCCACAAAACTATTTAGTAGGGTTTTTATTAACAAAACATTTTGTAGTCACCACAAAGCTGTTTTTTTCTGAGTACCAACAACTCTTTCTTATAGGCACAGACTAAAAATACTTTCTTTGCCACAAGATAAATATTTTTGTGGAGAAGGAAATTTTTGTTTAAATGTGAACAACTGCAAAGTAACAAAGAACATTTGAATCAGTCATTTGAGAAACAACCCAAGTTAGTTTTCTACCAAAATGAGTTTTGGATTTTACAATTTTGTACATACACGTGTTATTAAACCATATTAAGGCCATTCAAATGTACTGATATTTATGGGCAGCGTAGTTCAAAGTCTAAAACTTGTTTCTGTAGTTGTTTTTTTCGAATCCGGTTGTTATTTTCCAGATACGGCTGTCTGAAAAACCCATTTTTGGTCATTTTGAGGGGCCCGAAAATTATGGTTTGAATAAAAGTGCAGAATTTATGAATTAGTAGTGACATGAGTATGTGTTAGTTTTGTAGACATAAAAATGTAATGCGCGTTAAACTCCCACAAAGGCGACCCGGGTTCGATTCCCGGTGGGGTCGGTCCCCTGATTTCGCACGTGGGAATCGTGCCGGAGGATGTCGTTGGTAGGCGGATTTTCTCGGGGATCTCCCGTTTCCCCCGTCCCTTCATTCCGGCGCTTCTTTATGCTTACCTCATGTCACCCCTCACCTCCGCTAAAGACCTCGATGTTGAGCGCTGACCAAAAATCTCTCACTCACTCACTTACTCAATAAATAAAATAAAATATTTTTGTATCTAATAAAAAATGTTAAGTGTATAAATAATATTTTCAAAATTAAAAAAAAAATACATATATATATATATATATATATATATATATATATATATATATATATATATATATATATATATATATATATATATATATATATATATATATATATATATATATATATATTGTTTTATGTATGTCAAGTCACAGCCCACAACATTGGTATACGCTGTGCATTTTTTTTTTTCGTTTTGGTATGTCAGTTGGTTTTAGTGGCGTACATACAATCGTATAATGCAAATTTTGACGTTTGCAACTCATTACGCAAAAGTTATGAGAGATACACAAATTTTCTAAGAGTAAGATTTAGTCACAATTTATGTCTAAATGAAGGAAAATAATATCTGGTACAAATATCAAATAAAAAAAGATGTTGAATACTGAAGTGACCGCGCCCTTACGAGAGCGTGGTACATAATTCAACGCTAAAAGCACTAATCTATAACTGTAGGTTTCTTGAAGCCAATTTACGAATATTAAACAACAGCAATCCTAGACAATAGTTTCAGCCAATGTTTTAAACAAAATTGTTTCCAGTGTTACGAACTTCTGAGGCACAATCTCTGACGCCGGAACCTCGTGCATTTAACTGCGGCGCAAGAGATCACGCATAACAAATTAGTAGGGCCACGATTTTGTCGCGAAAAGATTTTTGCCCCACTTTGTTTCAGTGTCTCACGTGCACATCGGCAGTTCTGTTTCAAGGTTATTGGCACCGTGTCTTTGTTCAGACACGTTTCTCATTTGACTGCACCAATCAGAATAAGATTATTGTGAGTCTGTACGTCTGTAATTTGCCAAGGCAAGTGAGAGTAAAATCATCCAACCACAGACGATGTAGCAGAGCTGCAGATGTGCACATTACGCATTGAAACCAAATGTTGCAAAAATGTTTTCGCCATAAAATCGTGGCTCAACAAATTAGTAATTCTGGATAAAAATTTGCTCATAAAGTTGGCAAATACCATTATCTAGGATTGCCATTGGCTTCGAAAAGTGCGTAGAAATCAATTGGTGTTTTCAACGTTTATTTACCTAACGCGCACTTTTAAGGCACTGAAACAAAGTGGTGCAGAAACCATTTCGCGCAAACTACCAGCCCCTAGTTATTGGTTAGAATACATGACCACGGTGGATTAGTACACAGACCACCCGCCTCCAACCAAGGCGATCCAGGTTCGATTTCCGGCGGGGTCGTTGCACGGAATCGTGCCAAAGATGCCGCTGGTCGGCGAGTTTTGTCGGGATTTGCCCGTTTCCTCACCCTTATGGTTCCTGCTCTCCTCTTGTATGACCTCACTTCAATGACAACCAGTCATTGATCTGCATTCCGAGGTGCGAGATGCTGGCTCTTAGATACCCATATTATTTATTTTGGTTTGAATTTGCGTTGGACATTCGGATTTACATTACAAAATTATATGTTTTTAACTTACACATAAGGGAAATAGTCCATGCTTTTTTAATATATGTGATATTGGCTTTCCTTACATACAACGTAGTTTTTCTTCGCACGTTTTCATCGTGCTTCTTTCATTCTTTATCTCTATCCTCAGTAGTTCTCAAAATTTCAAAAAGACTGTCTAGGCATCGACATTTACACCAGGCTACTACGTATCTCCCTAACCACTTGCTTTGTTTAGAAGGGCCCATGTTCTATAGCCGGTCGAGCATCCATATTTCAGTGTTGTATTGTTTAACACTGAAATGGCTCCTGGAAAACACTGGAATGATTCCTTGGCTCGCGCAATAGTCGCATCCCTTCCTGATGATGATGGTCCGAGCTACTGGCGCCGTCATAGTTTCTTTTTGTTACTCGTTTTGCCGGACTTAGTCATTTTATGTTGCGGGTTTTCTGCGACTCAGCAATATTACCTAGGAATGGCGTAACCGAACACTTTAGTTTGTCGTACACTGCCGTTGCAATAATCATCCAAAGATATGTAATTCTCTTATGTCAATAAGGTTGTAACAGTAGTACTAACTATTGGGCGTATCGTCTCTACGAGTTAGAGAAGCGCAGATTTTCCGTTTACAAATCAAAGTTTTTGTGTAGAAGTTTTTGGGCAGTGCAGCAAAAAAGTGTTTAAAATAAAACAATAAAACAATCCTTGGGATTGGAAAGAAACCTCATGAACCTTGTATTACGCCACGAATGTCTCTTTACATTCTTCCTTGTTCAGAGTTGCAGTTATGCAAACGAAACCACAGACTATGTAGAAATACAGACGTGAAATTACGTGGCGGCTCGTTTGATACGTACGAACTTCACCGCTTATTGGCTGTCCTATGCTGTTGCTACCAGCCCCGTGTATGTTTGGCTCCTGCATGTTACGACAGGTTTCCTGTTGGCTGGCTGCCGGCTAGCAGGGCAGCCACCTTACGCTGATTGGTGGTAGGCGTCTTCGTCATGTTGCTGGCGTGTGTGGCTGAGTTTGCTGTCCTACCTGCTATTTCACTTCTGTATTCCTAAATATTCTGTGCCGAAACTATAACCGAAATCTTTTAAATGAAAGTTTTCTGTGTGTATCTAAACAGTATAGTATAAATCGGTTTTATAGGCTTTAACTTTTCTTAACATGTCATGATATAGGCATATGTTAGTTCTATTTTAGGATACATTTCAAAACTATTACGTATGATTGGGGCACTTACATCAGTATAAACCATCATTCAGCTGGGGTCCTCTGCTGAACATCTGCAATGCTTTTCTATTTATATGAAAAGCTCACGAGGCACCTAAAAGCTTTCCACCGAATCAATAAAATCGGCCGGCATCGGACGGAAGTACAGAAAATTCCATTTCTTATTGTTAGAGAAAGAAAAATCTCGCGAAACTATTTTTGCTTGTTCAGTAACCGTACATTCAAATCTAAAGCTCTGTTTCGTGGCCAGTGATTGGCAGTTTTGAGGAGGCCGCCTTGGTAAACGTATTAAGTGCGTCCAAGGCCAAGAAGTGTGGAAGCGATAAGGGCGACACAGCATGCGATCACGCCTCACTCTAGTCTCTAGTCGCAAGTCACAGAGAACTGGCGTGCATTCTTCTCGCAGACAACTATCCTCTATGAGACATTCTGTGGTGACCCGATCATTTTATGGCGTACTATTTAAGACAAAGTTTTATTGTACACGCCTATAGGCATATCTTTTAAAACATTCTGTGCTAAGATTTTCATACCTACACTGTACAAAAACTTCCTAAAATGTTTAGGAAGTTATTATCCCAGACGCAGTATGCGACAGTTACCATACTTCCGTCTTGTAAATATGCAAACTTCTACAAATGTCACAATACAAGTCAGGTAACTTTAGTATGCACTTGACTGTTTTATAATTAGGTTTAGGAGTGTTACCATGGATATCTGGGAAACAATTCTACCATACCTACATTCTTAGCGCTCCTATACGCAAGTCTGGTAAATTTACGAACTATTTTTTAGAGTGTAAAAAGGACCAAAAAAACACCCATTTTCATCATTTTCGGCAGGGTAAAGATATACTCTAGCGGTACGTGGCGGACCTGAAATTATTATACACGTATGTAACGTTTATTGAATGTTATTCCTAAGTAGGAAAAACGTACGCGAGTTTTCCAATAATTTTCTCAACGTCTGAAACTGCACACCGCTCAGCGTCTTGGTTGGAATGGTGTTGCAGTAGCCATGTTCTGATTGGCACAGTCAAATGAAAAATGTATCTGCACTAAGACGCGCTGCCAAAAATTGCAAAGCAGAGTTGCAGATCTGCACTAAAGACATTGAAACAAGATGGTGTTCCCTGAAAAACTTACAATCGCTTCCCGCTTCGTATGTTGGTACGATGATCCGAATCCATTAAACAATTTGTTCGGTCTGAGGAAGAACCGGTTCAGATTACCAGTTACGAGATAGAAGCGATCCGGGTGCTTATTTACGTGACCTTTCCGTACAACCTTTAAGGAACACTTAACATATACTTGGGTTTCAAAGCCGTGCTTGTAGATAGTTAGGTAAATTAGGAGAGACTGATGGCGAGATGTGACCCCTGAGTTTCCATCTGTACAGAATGATGGCGCCCAATAAACTACCAACCTAGGCTGGCCAGAGAAAGCTGATCCACTTACTACACCTTATTATACGGCCGAACAAACACTATACTTGGTTCTAACTAACTGGACACACGTGCAAGTCCGGGCTAGTTTCTCGCTCGTGTCCTCTGCATATTCACACGTGGCTCCCAACTGACGACTTTAAATCCTCAAAAGTGACTTTTTTATTTTAAAGGTGTTTTCATAGTTTTTTGTATTCACATTAAAGTAAAATTGATACATTCAGAAAATGACTGGAAAATATTCATTGTAGCTAATGTTACATACATACATACATACATACATAGAGTATATATATATATATATATATATATATATATATTATATAACCAGTAATGGGACCTTATCTTCCAGATACAAAATTTTCAGGAAAGTCAAAAATAGCCCTGTAACTGTCAGTACTGCCAGTACTAAAATATTTTAACAATTAAATGAAATTTACCACCACACGCTAATTTTTAAGTTATTTGTATAATAATCGCCCACATGGAAGTTAAGGTCCCTTTCCCTATGACTAGTCAACACACACATACATACACACACACGCACACATATATATATATATATATATATAAACCACTGTTTTTTGTGAAAAGAATTTCGCGCCAGCTTGTTTAATTGGCTTACGTGCAAATCCTCAGATCTGCCTGATAGTTACTGGCAATGTGTCTATGTGGAGGGCCAATCAGAATAAAGTTGCTGCGACACTGCACGTCCGTGGTTAGCGAGTATGCTGAGTTAAACCATCACTGATTACTAAGCTAAACTGCAGACGGTAACGTAAGGCATTCAAACACGTAGGTGCAAAAAATATTCTCCTAAAAAACACTCTAGCTTTTCACTGGCTCAAGGTTTTTCATAAAATAATAGCTACTTCATGAAGAAATTTTCCTGGAATCGGACAGTTCTTTCTATTTAAATCCGTGTTTAGCAATTATTTAATTTTTCTTTGGATTTTTTCATTAAATTTAAAATATGACTTCATTCGATCACCTGCCTGAATTTCAGTGAAACTTCTTTTTGCATATACGAAATTTCTTTGCGATTAAAAAAAATTAAATTGATAGCAATTTTCTTCATTTACTGCAATTTTTTAAAAATTAAATGTGATTTCGTGTGCTGTTAAATCTTTAAGCATATGGTCCGTAACATCTAATTTAATTGTTATTTATTTTACTGGAGTACTGTAGGTATTTAATATTTATATGTTCCCGTATAATGCTAATTTTGACTTTGAATTGCCGGTATAGAAAGTGGAAGACGTAGTCACAAGTCTGTCTCTAGCACTGTGTCGCACAAATAAAAAATTCTGCAATTATGCTTCTTGGACGCTCTTAAAAGGCCGCGATCCTCTTTTGTAAATAATAATAATTTTAGTTTTCCTTTATAAAAACATTACTTTTACTGTAAGGTGCGAGTTATTGGATGAAATCGGTACTGGGCGTAATTTAGTGTTTATTGTTTGGTAAGAGATAATTTTTATCTTAAAATTTAAACTAGCTTAATCTTAATATATAAAATGAAGTGTCCTGACACACTCACTCACAGCCCTAACCGCTGGACCTAGAACCATGAAATGTTGAAGGAAACTTCTCCTTGGCCCGTAGTCATCCACTAAGAATGGATTTTTCCAAATTCGATAATTAAGGTGGTGACAAGCGGTGAAATGTGTTTTCAAACAATCCCTAATATCTCATTAACCAAGAAAGCAATCATAAATTTTTAACTTCATAATAATGCCCAAAGAAATGCATATTTGCAAAAATTTTCGATTTTGCGAAGTTCGAAAATTAAAGGGGTGAAAAGACGTAAAATGTGTTTTTCATTAATCCGTGATTTCTCCTAAACCATTTCAGATAGTGAGGTGATTTTTTCTCTTAAAATGATGCTTAACTAAATATCTAAAAATTTCTTTTAGAATTTTTCGAAATTCTTCCTTAAAAGCTCTTAAATAAATAAAACGTGTTTTTAATTAATCCCACTTATCTCCTAAACCAGTGGCAATATTGAAGTGGTTTTTGCTTTAAAAATAAATCTTACGTAAATATCAAAAAAGAAATTTCCGGATTTTTCGAAATTCGTCCTTGAAAGCTGTTTAAAAAATATGTAATTTCAAATAATCATCTGTACCGCTTATACCCGCTGAGATACCGAGATGATTTTTGGTAAGAATGAAGCTTATGTAAATATCTACAAATCAAATTTAGGATTTTATGAAATTTGAAAATTAAAGATGTGAAAAGCAGTAAAATGTTACAGTCTTCCGAAAAAAGAGAATGATCATGGAGAAATAATTCAACAGTTGTTTCTTTTTGCCAAGCTACTCATAAATAAAACTTCTTTGGACTGTAGCCTGTACATACGAAAGAATTATCACGGCCTGCCTTTAAGAATTCACTCGGGTATTGTATAAAGTTTGTGGTGTGGAAGGGGTGGGATTACGGGTTCGTATCCCGTGCAAGACTTTGCGATGGGAATTACTATGACATCATACGAGCATATTGCGCGCACTCTTTACACTGAGCTAAGACAATTTATAGTTCACTGTTATTGAGTACGATAGCTGTTAAATGCGTTCATCACATATTTTATCCAGAGTTACTGTTTACATTACATAATTTCACTCGAACAAAGCCGCAGCCGGACAGCTATTTATTTAATATTTACGGTTTAATTTTTCGAATGCAATGTATGTAATGAAAAGTAAAATAAGTAGCTACGACCCTATTGAAATATTTCCATTTGAATCTTACCAGATTTGTAATCAGGAAGGAATTAAGAAAAATTCATAATAGTATGTGACACGAGCTGTTAAGGGTTTTGCATACCTACAAGTCCTGGCGGGAACAGGCATTTACATGTTAAATGTTGTTAGTTCTAGGCTTGGGATCAGCAGCTGTCAAAACTTAAGGGGCCTCTATACCTGTGCTTGAAATGCGTTGCAGTGAGTTGCGATTGCTCTTTTTTGACGAAACTACTAAACGCGCATTATACCTGTATATCTACGACAAACAAACACACATTTCAAAATATGTCGCTATAGTTTTAAATGTTCAGTATGTTTATTTAAAACATAATTTTCGGGCCCCTTAAAATGGCATAAAACGAGGTTTCCAGACTGCCGTATCTGTGAAAGTAACAACCGGATTCGAAAAACACAACTGTAGAGACAAGCGTTGGACCTTGAACTACTCTGCGCACAAGTGAAATAATGTGGTCACCGCTTAAAGTGCCTTAGGAAAAAGAATACTAGTACAGCACTGCACTCCAGCTGGGTGAGCTACATGGAGAGGATAATACATTACATTCGTCGGTCAACGACAACCTTACCGTTCCTGCCTCACACACACAAACACAGCCTATCTAAGGAGGCCCATATAAGCGTCTTGAGGGTTTTATGTGCAAATAGCAGAATTGTGGTGTCGTAGTAAACTTATTCTGATTGGGGCAGGTAAACGTCTCTGCACAAATACACACTGCCAGTAACCACGAAGCAGAGCTGATGCAAATATTCACGCAAGGTACTGAATCGAGCTGGCGAAAAAAATGTCTTCGCGAAAATCAAGCTTTCGTGATACTGAGTCAGCCTTGGGAGGCTGATGGAGAGGTAAAAAGAAGCGCAAAAACTGTTAAGGGAATGGTGAGGTGGAAATGTCTCAGTTGAAAGTTACTAGCTTGCAGCAGAGTTGTTGAACGTGCCAAGATTGTGAACGGAGAGGAATTCGCACTAACCAGCCGGGTGGCAGAGACAACACGCTTATTGTCGAAGAAGGAATGAGGGGCGGAGGCCAAGAAAGGTGACTGCACTGTCACCCCCCTGTACCCTGGTAGGTTGTCGACCCGGGTACCATCAGCGCTGGCCAATCCTCACGCCTCGTTGCAGTCCTTCATTAGCGGAACGGACCGACTGCTTGAATTAGGCGGAAGCTATTCCTGCAAACCTCTCCTGTCCAACTACGTACTGCACGACGTGACTAACCTCTGTGGCACTTGGTTCACTTTGTTCCGTACAACTTCAGGGTGACTTTAGCCGGCCTCCATAGCGTAGTCGGTTACGCGCCGGTCTACGGTGAAGAGGTCCTGCGTTTGATTCCTGGTTCGGGCATAGCTAGTATGTTGTCCCTTCACCACACGTCCCCTCCATCGGCTCTTAAGACCTCACCTCATGATGGTTTGATGGTTCTTTTGATACTTATAATTAGGAAAGTCAATCAAAAGACTCATTTACTGTACATACAACGGAGTAAACAACTTCATTGTATATCTCAGAACTAGAGAAGTTACTTAAATTGTATCAAACATGTACAGCCATAGCCTTCTCTAGTAGAAGGCACCGCATTCGATATGGCAACCCTGTCAACGAGGGTCATATTTAAACAGCGCTATAAGGGGCCGCGGCGGCCGAGTCGTCAGACCTCTTGCCTCCCACCAAGTAGATCCGGGTTCGATTCCCTGCATGCAGGTGGTACTCTGGATTTTTGCGTGTGGGAATCGTGCCGGACGATGTCACTGTTCAGCGGGTATTCTGGGGGATCTCTGGTTTCCCCCGCCCCTCTCAGGCACCATACTTCATGTCATGTCATCCTCCGAGACATGCATATGCATGCGAGCTCTTAGTTGTAAGTCTGCATTCCGAGTCATCACTAGAGACCCGGAAATTTCGCGGTTTCAACGACCAACCGACTGGACTCCACAGTACTGTGTACACTCTGTCTTCTGCTACTTGTAAATTGAGACATATAATACAAAATTCCCGTTATCATTTGGTTGCAGACTAAACTTCACTTTCCTATACATAACAGGGCATAATCTGCTATTCAATTGGCCACGAACATCTATGTGTTGTCTTTTACGTGTGTTACGTTTTCACAACGGTCGTAGAAGAACAGGTCTGGACACTCGCCTATGTAACAATGTATTTTGCTTGACCCCCTTTTTGTTTGGCTGTAGTTCGTCAAGTTACCGAGAATGTCGTACTTTTTGGCGCTGTTTTCCGGGCGGTCGGACTCAAACTCCGCCCACTTTTTTCCATTGTTATATTTATAAAGTAAATAAAAATTGCTGGAGCCTTTTCTTAAATTTGTGAGCGAAGAAAGTCTTTCATAAATTGATAAAAAATACGTTTTGATAAATTGTTTATCTTAGCGGAAAGGAAGTAGGCGGAGTTTAGTCCGACCGCCGTAACATCAGCGCCAATAAAACACAATATTCTCGGTAACTTGACGAACTAAAGCCAAACAACAAGGGGGTCAAATATCCAGGCGAGTGTCCAGACCTGTTCTTCTACGGCCGTGGTTTTCACAGAGATTGATTGGCCTCTCTACCGTGTAAGTATTCTCCGCGGCAAGTCACGACAATATCGGCCAGCGGGAGACGTCGAACGAGCCTATAGTCACTTGGAGTCTAGTCAACTGTCAGAAAATAACGTGAATTTTGCATGCCTCTACTTGTACATTGACTGCTGCTACAGTGAGTGGCCAGTTGTACAGTGACAAGGTAGCGCGGGAGTCAGTGAGCGATTTCAAGCGTTTCCTGTATTGATACACTGACCCTAATAGCGAAATTAATTAACTCGTGCAAGAGGTTGAACGTATTTTCAATGGAATTGGCGATGTTTCAGTGTCTCTAGTCGTCGCATAAGGGGGCCGGTGGCCAACTACACCACAGATTGTCTTCAAGGATGTACACGTCATTCAATCATATTCTGTTGCTAAATAATAACGAGAATTTCTCATGAATGTATTAATAAGTGTAAACATTTAGAATTCTTTTTAGAAACATTATTTTTGGGCTCTTTACCTCCTTAAATGTCGTTAAAACAGCTTTTTTAGTCTGCCGTGCAAATACCAGTCTGATACGAAAAAAATTATAACATACCTTGGATTATACAGTTAACTTCAACGAAATAAAATTACGTCACCTCTTAAAAAGAACAGTAGTAAATTACTGCACGCCAGTAGATTGGTTTGCGCGTAGAGGTGATACTACATATTACATACGTAGGTTAGTGCCAGTCTTAATGATCTATCGATTTTGCAGCTTATTTAAAGAGCCATCTTAATGCACTTCGAAATCAATGACTGCTCATGCTAAGTTGACATCATCAAATTAATTATTTAAAAATACTATTTAAATTTATTTTTGTAAAACATATACAACAAACGAACCAAAAAAACTACTAAATAAAAAATTTAAACCGTGAATTTGCAAATCGTAATTCTACGATGTTTCCTCTGCAAAGACCACTCTTATAGTACAGTCTTTATATAAAGAGATTCTCTAGGCCAAAAATGGCTGTGTCAAACGGAATACAGAATGTCATTATCCCTCACCAAGTCATTAAAAATTTCAGGGTTGTTTCTCCATGTGTTTTAAAATATCAAAGCATCGTTGTTATTGAACATCTGTCAATTGTTTGTACATTCCGTCTTCAGTTGTTAACGATATTCGCTAGTCAGCCGTTGGTAATGAAAATATTCTTTATTATATGTTATTGCCAAATAGTGTTCAACTTGTAGACATTATTTATAGTAACTTATCATATCCGTCTCATAAAAATGTTTCATTGTTTGTTTTATTTTTGTAAAATGACACTTCAAAGACAAAATTTTGCTACTTGTGGTATTACAATAAAAATTAGTAACTCAAATTACGGAAAGTTCAGGAAAGGTAAATGGAAGGGTTTTCCTAAATTAGATGTCAGTTAGGTCTTAGTTATTTAACAAATATTTAGGAGGATTTACAAATTAAAGATATATACAAAAAGGTCTTTATTTTCCTCAATTGTGAGGTAATAATAAAAATGTTTCGTTGAAAAATTAAAAAAGGAAACATTCTGAAAGAATTAAAAACAAAACGTAAACAAAAAAAACTTGTAGTAACACTTCGTACCTTATTTTAAAGAGAATTAACTGATTTTAGTACGCAAGCAAGTTTTAATTGCAAATTACAAAAACAGTATAACTGAAATTTGTGTATGTGCATGTGGAAACCAAGCGATAAAAAAAATTGTATCCAATAAGAAAGCGACCACAACAACGTGTTAAAAAACAGAACATTTTTCGTAACAAAACGTCCGTCAGTAGTATGACTGCAGATAGTTGCAGACTACGAGAAATTGGCAGTAATAAAGTTAAGTCTTACAGGACGTACATACGAAGGAAGAGTTCGCATCCTTTCCCTTTGGCATTTCCCAACTGTCCACTTCAGGAGACAATGCCCCTCCCCTCCTCCACACCATTTCTGCCCTCATCCTCATAGCAATTGCAGCTGTCTTTAAAAAATATTATTAAGAACAGTTCTACGTGTTTTTATTTATGTAAATTATTCATATTTTAATTGAAAGCTAACAGAGTTTTGAAACAAGGGGAATGTATTCAACATACGAGTGATAAGGAAAACGAAAAGTCAACGAAGGTTTTGTTCGCTGGTTCACAGCAGCAGCAAGGGATTGATATAATATAATTACTGGTTGCCAACAGAAAATCATTGTTTTCTTTTGCTCTGTGTTTATTCCTTCATTTAAAGTAGCAGTCGTTTAATAACACATGGTATTTTTATATGGTACACTTGTTATCTTGTGATTGAAAACTAAGTCAACGTATTTCAAGTATTCTTATAGAGTAACCGTTTGCCACAAGACACTCTCATGTTACAATGATCCCAGAGCAATGCACTTCTAGGCAACGGCTTGAAAAACAACTTTTGCAAACCAAGCAGAAAAAAATACGTGTGTACTGCAAATCGTGCGGCGTACAAGCTGTGTCATTCTGTAACTTGAGTCAAGGTATACTATTGTTGTTTCGGGAACAACGGTGAAGTAATGAGAAACTGAGCTAGAAATGTTGTCCGTTCATAGCAAGCGTTTCAATGTTTGACGTATAGGTAGGTATCATAGCGTACTGTCGTATTAATAATCGAAATAATAAAAAAATAAAAAAACACCCAAAAATAAAATACACTGTAAATATTTTTGTAAAATTTACAAGGACTTTCTTTGTACTTCTATAAATCATTGTTAAAGTACAAAGATAATCTTTGTAAAATCATTAGTTTATGAAGTTAAAAACTTAAACTTTGTAATACTACAAAGAAATTCTTTGTACCTATACCGACAGTTCCTGCACTGTCAATTATTTATTTAAAAATTACTAGGCACTTCGTCGTGGTTGTACAAACTTTTGTAAATGTTGAAATATTTTCCTCGTAAAATTATTAGTGTATAATGTTAAAAGGAATTTGTTTGCAAAAAAAAAACTTAGAAAAATGTCTAGCTTACAGAAATCGTAAGTTCGCCGGAAATTACTTTTGCAAAGATCACAACCTCTGAAGAGTATTTTTCTGGAATAAAGTGAATGTTTATATTAATTGCGTGCTTTAAAAGAAAGAATTATTACTAAACTGTACATTGAATGTACACAAATAAATAAAGACTAAGCGGCATAGAAGTCACAGTGGTCTAGTTGCCGACACCCCGTGGTTCAGTTGGTTGAGCGGCCGACTTTGGTGCGGGGGGTTATGGGTTCGATTCCCAGGTCTAGCTGGGTGTTAATTTGTGTTTGCCCAATGGTCTCAACAATTGTCTCTATACACATTGTCTCACAATATGTTACTGGGGTCACTCAAATTAAGTCACTTTAAAGGGGGGAATGTTTGGTGCAGTTATGATGCGGAAGCTTCCGCCTCGCCACTGCACCAAACATTTTTTATAAAAAAAAGTAGTAAAATGCCAAGGTTCTAAGCATGGGGATAGTGGTTTGAAACTTGGCACCTCCCGAGTTTTTTTTATTTCACGTATACGTATTTTATTCAAAAGTTATTTAATAAATAAGTTAGGTGTTATTTATGAAGTACAATGAACAATTAAATTTTTTTTTTCCTTATTTACAGTACAGCTAGAAGGCTAGTCCTTGTAATTTTACAAACATATACTTTGTATTTTATTGCAAGGACAACCTTTGTAGTTTTGCAAGGAATTTCTTTGGCTACAGGGTTTCCAAGGATTTTCTTTGTAAAAGTACAAAACCGTTTTTACAGTGTATGAATGCAGACGAAACAGAAATGCTGCCTGAACAACCAAATATTTTTGTGTGTGAGAAAACGTATGAATTAATTACACAATCATTTTTATACATAAAATAACATACTGGAAAGACACTTCCATAAATATTGTAACACTCCAGATAATTGTTATAAAAGTTACTTGGTCTTCTTGGGAGACTATATATATATATATATACATAAATCAGAAATATTTATGTGTATTTACAAAACATTTAGTATATTTACTAAATATTTCTTGTAAATTTTCTTAAAAATGTATGTAGTTATCACAAAATAAAGTTTTAGACTACCGGGTTTCAAGAAATTTTTTGTGAAATGTATAACAATAGTGTGTAAAATCTGATAGGAATGCGGAAATCAACATTGTTACATACTGAAAATTCTTTCCATAAACTATTTTTTTTATTATTTACCGCTGTAAATTTTAATATTGTAGTTTTCCCAAGGTATCCGGAACTGTCATTATGGTACATGTATTTTATTTTACCAATATTTCCTTGTAAAAGTTCAATAAGTTTTTACTTACTACTGCAGACAATGAATTGTGTTTTACATACTTATGTATGAATCATTTTCCGCGTGGTTGTATAGTCATCTTCTGCGTGAGGACTAGTCAGTTCCCTTCTGGGCACTTTGAGAAAGTTAAGTACGCCGTCTACCTCAGATCCACGTCAGGAGTAAGCATAGGGTTTTACATGTTAAATTATTTTCAGTAGGCCTACGTGTTGAAGCTACATATACACCACCACTGACTTTTTTTATTCATCTCTGTGCCGCGTACATTGATAAAGAATCGTTTAGGTAGTTTTTTCAATGTACTGAAAACTGTGAGCAAAAAAGCAATTTTTCGCAATCAAAGCACTCTAAAACAGCTATTCACGGCAGCAGACCCCCGATGCAGTGTTGCCACATTCGACATCCTTGCCTTCTACTAAAAATAGCAGAATCAAATCCGGGTCATCTTGTTTATGTGGTGTACCACACCACGCCATCAAATCACTCAGCGTGTTTCTTGCCATTAGTAAAAGAGATTAAAATATGGTGGCGTAGCTATGTAGATAAAAACAATGGTTGACGTAGTTATACCTGTGTTGTGTGCCTAGGTTAACACCTTACACACTTATGTAGTACTAGTTTATTATTTGTTACACTCCTCTGTTTAGCATTCTAGCTGTGATACCATCTAGTTATGCATATGTGCAGAGAATCTGCATATAAATAGCGGACATGTAATTGTGTCCACTCTACCGGTCAGTTAGCAGTTCATAAATGTAGCGTGTCTGGTGTGTAACTATGTGCTGCACGGTGTAATTTGCAGCTAACAATAGCGCATTGAATTAGTGACTCAGTAAGCGTGGATACGATGCTGTGCTGCCTGTTTTCCAAAATTGAAGTCTTATCGTGACGATAGGATGGAGAAGCGTTTAAAATACTGTTCTTGAGAGACGGAAGTCTTAATTTTAACATAATTATATTTATATTATTAATTGCCCTTAGCTTGTTTATTATTTCGTCAAAATTGCATAGACTTTCTCTCTTCCCTATGTAGGCCTACTCGAGCGCATTTTACTGATATATATATATATATATATATATATATATATATATATATATATATATATATATATATATATAAAGCATAGCACGCGAATCGTGGGCTAAATTGGAGACGAAAACATAAGTGTCAAAATGTTGTACGATGGCATTTTATATGCTCAATGTGGCAACACTGCCCATAGATAGTCCCCTCTTGCGCTCCACAACCAGGTATTACTTCATGTATGTTAGTCAAGTAAAATAGAATCAATTTTGGACTGGTCAGGATGTTAACCTGCACACATAATATATAGGTCAGAACAGTCGTGGTAAGATAAGATATATATGGAGCGCAAGAGGGGACTAACTACACTGCTATGTTGCAACATTGTGAATATAAAATGTCATCGTGCAACATTTCGCTATAAACGTTTTCGTCTTCAAATTGGCCCAGGATTCGCGTGGTGTGTTTATTGTGCGTTTATTTCTGGACATATACATACATACACACACACACACACACCTTTTGATAGCTCCTAAAAATGTCGCACTTTACCTTGAGCAGTTTGTGCACTGGAAAAATTTAGCGTGTGTTGCGGACGCAAAACTTCTCCAGTGCATGCTGCTCAAGGTAAAGTTACTATTTTTTTTTATTGGAGGCGTCAGAGAGTAAGGGTGATCTAGACACGCCTCGTTAAACACAACATAGCCTTTACGCGCAAAGCAGTAAAGTGACTAATGGGTAGGGACTGGAAAATTTCGCGAATTCGATGACCTGTAGGCTAGAATCAATTGTACTATGCATACTCAAGCCCCGTTTATACGTTCATTATCTGCTGTTCCATTGAGTATCAGCTAGTTGACGAATAGTTGTGGCTTGAGTATGCATAGTACAATGGATTCTAACATGAAGGTCATTGAATTCGCAAAATTTTCCAGTCCCTACTAATGGGTATAGCCTTTTTTTGAAGTATAGTCTCTATTATTGATTCGCGATAAAGTGAGCAATTTTGAAGACCGTCTTGTCGAAAATAATAATTTAAAAGAGCATACTCATTCTGACTTCAGACGCCTATTCTTCAGTACGGTAATTGTATACAGTTTGATGGTTTGTGTTAAAATGTGGCAGGAAAATATAAATTATTTTATAAGGAGGAAGGAACTAAAGTGTCAAAAGTGCTCACTTTATCCTGATCCGTCTGTACCAGACTTCAAGCGGTGGCACTTTGCACGATCACGGGATAGCTTCGAACCACACGTTTTTGTTCTGAACAAGTCTTTAAAGTATCTAAAATTGGTGAAGACGTTATCATTCACAGTTTTAATACTAAACAGTACTTCAGAGTGAAATTTGTTTTGGAATTTTTGTATAAAATCAGATTAACAGGGTGGCGTAAAGATCGCCCAGGGAGAGGGAGGGTAAAAAAAAACTATGTTCTATAAAAGTAATAAAAATATGCCGCATCTTCCTCTAGTACTTTAAATCCT
This sequence comes from Medauroidea extradentata, assembly GCA_003012365.1. NCBI lineage: Eukaryota > Metazoa > Arthropoda > Insecta > Phasmatodea > Phasmatidae > Medauroidea > Medauroidea extradentata. The sequence goes on from PNEQ01104427.1 coordinate 18,044, forward strand.
CTTCAGCGAAATTTTTCCACCTTCACGGATTGATAGAGATTTCGCGATGATATTTGACGACATGCTAGAACTCACTGGCCTATGCTAACCCGAACTAAGATTACTACTACTACAGGTTGGAAAGATCATCATTTAAAGAAATAATCTTAGTTCGGGTTAGCATAGGCCAGTGAGTTCTACTAGCATGTCGTCAAATATCGTCGACAATTTCTATTAATTAAAAGTTCTTCGGTAGAGTGACCAATCACGAGCAAAACGGCCAAAATACTGGCGAGCAATGAAATCCGAGATTCAGAATATCTTTGTAAAAATACGTTGTAAAATTATATGAACATCACAGAATGCCGCATCAGGAAAAGGAATAATTCACGAGTTAAATTATCTATATGTTATAATTAGGGGCAATGTTATTTCGCGTGTTGCTTCTAGGTCAGGTTGAACGTCAATAACGTATACTTCACTACTTCTGTGATTAGACGACACCTGTTTCAACACATCTTTGACGAACTGCAAATCAGTGATAAATAGAGACAAGCAAAATTCGCGTTATCATTGGGTTGCAGACTAAACTTCACTTTCCTATACATAACAGAGCATAATATACGATTCAATTGGCCACGAAGTTTTATGTGTTGTCATTGACGTGTGTTATGTCTTTACAGAGATTGGCCTCTCTACCGTGTAAGCATTCTCCGCGGCAAGTCACGACAATATTGGCCAGCGGGAGACGTCGAATGAGCCTATAGTCACTTGGAGTTTAGTCAGCTGTCAAAAAATAACGCGAATTTTGCATGTCTCTAGTGATAAATAAGGAAACAAGTCGTGGTGGTAACACGTGTTACGGTTACAAGCCAATTGATATTTGACTTTGGCCAGTGTGTGTATAGGTCTGAGAAGTCTACGCTGTTGTCAGATTAATACGCGAAATACTCGTGCCTCTAGTTATAATCTACTGCCCTGTGTATGCTCAAGCCCCGACCATTTGTCTGTTTGCCGCTACTCACTGGAACAGCCGACAATGAACCAATAGACGAGGCTTGAATATGCATAGGACAGGGGAGTCTAACATGATGGTCATTGAATTAGCGACATGTTCACTTCCCTACTCACAGTAGCGATATACTGACGAGAGGATTGCAGACAAGTTGTGATTGCACCAATATGCTAGTGTAAAGCGTGAGACTCGATCAATGTTTCCCATATAGCTTTCGCACCTCTAGGCTTCGGACGCAGAAAAATACTTCTACCCAGGCGGCCACCACGTGCGAATATAGGCTGTTGCCAGTCGGTTGGAGTAGAAATTTATTATAACTGCGGACTCTGTTGGCCCCACTCCCTATTGGCTGTTCATTTTTGTTAATATTGCTCTGCGCAACCGTTTTGCGCCGGCTATCTTTCCCATCATTTCACACATCCCCTGTGACAATTGGTTTAAGTTAGTTAAGTTTAAAAGACAAAAAGAAATATTATGTTCCAATACCAAGAGTTTGTTAGTTTAGGAAAACTACAATAAAAAATCAGAAAACCGGCGCTGCTCCAAATCTCGCGTCTGCGCGGAACGATGCGCGGGCAGTTCAAACCAGCCAATAGGGAGAGGGGCGACAGCCGAACCTAAAGCGTTACCACAGAATAGTTAGGAATACAGAAGTGAAATAGCCAGTAGAACTGCGAACTCAGTCACACACGCCAGCAAAATGGTTTCCTTGCCCAGCAACACGGAGGAAAATTCCTACTGCCAATCAGCGTAAGGCTGCTGTCCTGCTAACCGATAGCCAGGCCAATAGGAAACCTGCAGTAACATGCAGGAGCCAAACATACACGGGGCTGGTATCAACAGCCACGGACAGCCAATAAGCGGCCAAGTTCGCCCGTATCAAACGAGCCGCCACGTCATTTCACGTCTGTATTACTATTTAGTCTGTGGCGTTATGTTAGAAATCCGCCGTATCCCGGAAAACTGTGAGGATAGATGAGGTCGCCCGAGAGACAAGATTGTTTGTGGGTAGGAGGAGGGGGTGGGACAGGCCACGTCACAAGTCCGTGTGACGACGGCGTGAAAGCGGCCAGGAAGTGGGAGATTACCGGCCGAGATGCGTGGACCGGCCCGCAGATAAAAAAATAGTATGAGACCAGTTAGGCTCGTATCCCTGGCCGCCCCTCACCCCCTCACATGCCTGTAGCTGGCAGCGATACGCCCCGCCTCCTGACAAATTACCTCGCCTCGCCCTGCCTCTGGAAAGTTCTATCGTTGCTCGACCGGCAACACGGACTGGTTATGAGGCGACGAGTCCCCTTCCCCCCCACACACACTTTTTTCAGAACTGTATGCAGGGTAGGGAGACAGCGGGCCTTAGCCACCCTCCAGAAATTTGATCTTACACTTACAGATAGAATAGCGAAATGGGGTCCACGTCCAAACACCCTTACTTTACAACTTACAGACACTACTTAAAGAACACAATTTTGCACCTTAACACTTTAATAAGAATTAGTGGGTCGACAGTGCTCCAATCAAAGAGCCTTAACTCAAACAACGTGATTTAAAAGTAATTCTGTTAATTTCAACAGTAAATTTAAATTTGTTTTTTTTATTTTGTTTACAATAAGTGATTGTTTACACTTTGTAAATTGCAAATTTTACGTATGTAATATTAATGAACAAGGCAGTGACAATATAGCCTTACAAGATTCTTCTTCATGGACAGAGAAACATCCCTATATATATATATATATATATATATATATATATATATATATATATATATATATATATATATATATATATATATATA
>PNEQ01104428.1:0-20803 GCA_003012365.1 Medauroidea extradentata
GTTTTACACGCAAATCACAGACGTGTGGTGTTACAGTAACCTTATTGTGATTGGTACAGTCAAATGAGAAACGTCACAGTTCAAAGGCACGCTGCCAATATCTATGAAGCAGAACTGCAGACGTGCACATAAGGCACTGGAACAAAGTGGGGCAAAATTCTTTTCGCGAAAAGTTCATGTCTCTACATGTCCTCTTAGTCGTAAGCTGTAGGCCTAGTACAAACTACACTCTAAATCTGAATTAGCGAATATTTCCTGATTCACGCCGGTGGATGGAGCAGTTCCAACAAATTGAATCAGCGAGAAACCACTGTGAAATCGGTGACTATTCACTGATACCGATAAAGAGTGCCAACATTCCACAAGTTAATTTGTGAATGTCCACAGATTTTCCAAAAAATTTTCACAGATTCAATAAGTGAAAACTGTTCTTTGAAAACAAATGAAAAAAAACGGTGAATATTCACTGATTCACTTGTGAGATGTTGGCGCACTTAAAGGAAATCAGCGAATATTAACTAATTAAACAGTGACTATTTTCACTGAGTCAAATTGTTGAAACTGCTCCTTCCTTCATCGCGAATCAGTGAATAATCACTAATTCAGCTTTATAGTGTAAGATAGTAAAAAGCTTTAGGTAATGTGATGATAGTAACTCTGGCGATACTGTAACCAAGTAAGTTGCACGATAATTACTCTAGCGCTATCATGACAGAACTGTCACGATGAAAATTCCAGCTAGCTAGTTGATAGAAGTTGTCTTGACGCTACGACTACTTCAGTGGCGCTTGCTCTTGCTATCAGAATACTGAAATCAGATAAAATTGGCAAATTTTTGAATTTAAAAGATTTGTCTGACGAGGTGGAGAAACGGTTACATGTTTGACTCGCACTCGAGAATATCTGATGTTCGATTCCCGGAAAAGGCCATCCTCAAACTTGGTTTTCCGTTGTTTCTCGAAATCGCTCAGTGAGAGTGCTTGAGTAGTACCCTATCAGAAACCACGGCCGATTCCTCTCCCAGTTCCTGTCTTTGTGTCAAGATGAGTGTTATTTAGCTATCAGTGCGTCGTAATCCCCACTGACACTGCAATTTTAGCTCACTAAGTTTATTCACTCCACTTCTTTAAGACCTTTCCGCAACTTACTAATATTACTTGTGCTTTGATGCCGGACAACGTACCAATTACATAATTTACTTCTGCGGTTAATTATCACAACACTAGTTGATACACATGCTGTGAGGACTACTGCTATCATCGTGTTAACACGACTAAATGCAGCCGTGCCGTTATACTACTGTTGACTGACAACCACGGTCGTAGAAGAACAGGTCTGGACACTCGCCTATCTAACAATGTATTTTGCTTGACCCTCTTGTTGTTTGGATGTAGTTCCTCAAGTTACCGAGAATGTTGTACTTTTTGGCGCTGTAATTCGGGTGGTCGGAACTCAAACTCCACTCACTTTTTTACATTTTTAAATTTATAAGGTAAATAAAGATTGCTGGAGCCGTTTCTTAAATTTGTGAGTGAAGAAAGTATTTCATAAATTTATAAAAAATACGTTTTGATAAATTGTTTATCTTAGTGGAAAGGAAGTGGGCGGAGTTTAGTCCGACCACCCTAACTGAAGCGCCAATAAAACACAATACTCTTGGTAACTTGGTGAACTACAGCCAAACAACAAGGGGGTCAAATATCCAGGCGAGTGTCCAGACCTGTTCTTCTACGGCCGTGGTGACAACCACTCTTGACCTAGCGTCAGAGTTTCTACTGGTACACAAAATAAGTTGCAACCACTTGCTTTAAATGCACCATTACAGTCTGCCGTAGAAGAATTTTACTAACGCAGATCAACTGTCTCACTAAATATCACTGAGAAGTATTACGCACTAGCATTCCTTGCAAATGTCGAGCGCATAATTACGCGTAGTTGAGCAAACAACTGGTTTAGGTTGCGGTCACACACCGAGGTACAGTGTAGGCTGATGCCTGCAAAGACCTGCGCGACATAATTTACCAGTTGTTTGCAGTTTGCTGCACTACGCATTCACTACGTCGCCCTACGCAACTGCGACTGTATGCCCAGCACTCGGCTCACGTCTGCTCCGTGCCGATTTTCTTTCTGTCGTTGGCGCGTATGCCTGTAATCGCATAATCTATTCTAACACACGTACGTGCTAAGGACTATAAAATACTCCTGGAAGGAAGCGTGAGATCAACCCGTTTGGAAACTTACATACACGTTAAAACATGTTCTGTGCTACGACAAACTTTTGTTTAAATATGATCCACTGCAAAGTGACTTTGTCGTAAAATAATTTTGATAGCAGTAAAGAAAACTTGTCTTACAGCAAAGTAGTTGTAGAAAACATACGTTATGTGTAACATATTGATTTAAAATATTTATCTTAGAAAATATTATGTTTCTTTGTAGCATAGATAATATTTTTTTTCAATACAAGGCTTGTGTTACAACTACAGCTATATTCAACACAAAGTTTCGAATAAATTATCTAAACAATAAACCAGATTATGTTATTATCAACTGTAATTTTTAAACATTAATTTTCTTTGTAGAAAAGTAACTTTGAAATAATTCATATAAAAAAATTCATATTGCAACGAAAATGTCTTTACTGTGTAACTGGTTGAACTTTGGGGAATGATGTAAGTGGGTTGTCCGTGTGCAGTTGGTGTCATGCTAAAATGGCACGCTTTATCTGATATAAGTGTTTACTAATAGTAAGTTGTTTAATGCAAAAAGGAATTTCAATATTAGGAAATAATAAACAGGAAAAGGCGAGCTACTCTAGCGTACGTACTCAGCTCTAAAGTTAACCAATCACTGAAGACAACTACGTGGTTGTTACTTCAAGCCAGGAGTAAATCCGTATGAAAGAACATTTACAGGGGAGTAGAATGCACGGTGGAGAACCCTCATATATCTCACACTTTTTCGTTTCTAGCTCGCCTCCCCTCCTTTTCGCCCACATTTAGCCCATCCTTTGCAAGTTTCTTGCAACGGTACCAGCCGTGACGGAAGGTTACCAGGATCTCGAGCGAGGTTATTTGATCGCCGAGCTCCCAGCAATATTTAACCAAGAGACCAGAGACTTGAATTAGCGGATGATATACTTCCCTCGCCTGCACGGCTAGGTACATCGAAGATATTGCCTGCCTCCCTATGCGGTTATATTAAGAGTGCGTCGTAGATAAACAACTTTCAACCCACTTGCCGTGCCATTAGTATACCGAAAACAATAGAAAGCCATCATAAATGGCTGAATTGCTGTGTCATTGCATACTCTATATGCATTTTGATTCTATGTTCATTTATGGAAACCTACTTTCTTGGCAGTGGCAGTAGAACATAAATGACGCGACGAAATATTACAAATCTGGCTGTAGAGCACCAAGCTGTAAAATCAGCTGCATTTATTTATCTCTTTGTAAACATCTTAATCGATAGGAGAATGTCTTATTTACAGGGATATAAAGTTGCATCATAATTTACTTATAAAAATTTCTACTACATCTCAAATGAAGAAAAATTTCCTACGATATCATATTCCTTTAGATGAGCCGCAGTGTGGTTTAAAATGTACGACATGGGTAGGAATGTGTATATACTTGCGACAGCATTAATCTACTTAATCGTTACTTGGTACGCTGATAACGAATTAATTGGGAGTTTACATAATATAGCACAACGAATATAAAAATTCCAGTATTTCAAAAGGTTAAAACAATATATTGACATAATTAAATATAGAGGCATATTAAAAGCATTTAATAATTGGCATAATATTTCGTTTTCGAAAACTTAGTTCATTTTTGATGAATTTAAGTTTATTAAATTGTTTTATTTTAAAATGTATTTTCCACTTTCACATTGTACCCAAAAACATTTGTTCCTGTATTTTTATGCCTAAAGTTATTCATAAAATCACTTAAAAGTTTTCAGATTAAAAATATATGTACTTATCTTTTAGTCAAAAAGCATATGTGCCAAACTCCAATTAAATTAGTGCAGTTTCGTGGTTTTTCTTTTAAATATCTAAATTTTATATTTAATGTTATTGATTTATAATTATTCATAAATAATACGGGAATCAATATCTTTGTTCTAAAGTAACAAATACAAATAAATTAAACCGTTTGTGTCCTTTTACAAGTATTAATTCATTAGATTTAAGAATGTGTACTTAAAATTTTCGAACACATGACGCTCCGTAACAATTATTATTTAAATATGTTTTAATTTGATAGTTCTTCTAAAACAAACGCATGTTTTTATACGACAAATAAAAGTCAAATTAAAACATTCCCTTATTTCACAAAAAATTTATGTTTTAAAATTTAATTTTTATGTGGAAATAAGTATGAAACCAATATACACTGGTACTCTCTCAAGTCTACGTAACTGGGCAAGCCTTATGTCATAAACATGTAAATATTGGTCTACAAGATCATTAAAGTTAAATACAAGTAATTTTTTTTGTTAATGTGTCAGATAATATCAGGGTAAAACCGAAATAAAAAAAAAAATATTTTGTAAGATATAACTGAAAAATCTGGTAGGAATTCTTAGAAATAAATTGAGTTTATTTAACTTAGATTCATGAATTATTCCTGAGATGGTACAGTTGTCGAATATATTTTTATTTTCAATTACCACTGTTACTTAATCATTAGAGTTGGGATACTTTTTGTTTATAATGTGCTACTTATCTTGTATTTGGAATTATTAAATAAAATACAAATTAAAAATATTCTGCTATTTGAGATTTATTTTTAAAAATGCCCTTTGTGTATATTTTTACCTTATTTAATTTATGATATTTAAAAAATTCCATTTTATTGAGTTTTTCTGTAAAACTCCCGTTCATACAAACTATCTTATTTTCACAATATTATTGTTAGTCTGATAAGTGAATTACTTTGGCAGAGACAAAGGCAGTGAAATTAAATTAAATTCAACATCACTGATAAGTTGTTAAAAAAATATTTCTTTGAAGTTATAATCAAATACCCAATTTAATAGAGTAACTTTCACTGTTAAGCGATCGAGGTCAACTTCTCAGAGATTTTTCCTGTGTTTTTTAATTAGTTGCTGTGATTTATATTCGCTCCTTTTTCTTATGTGAGCTAAAAACGTCAGTGCAAAATATTTTTAAAATGCCTTGTCAATTTCATTTTATAATTAATTGGTTGTGTTCAGAAAGAAGTATCCTTAAAAAAAACCGTTAGATGCAGTAACACGAAAGTTCAGACCTTTGACTGCAAATTGAGTTTAGTCAGTGCACTTAACACTAGTTTATTAGTTTAAAAGTTAAACGTTCACTAGTTTAAAACTAAAGAGTTCTTTTATACTCTTGCCGTGTAGTTGTTTCCTCCTCAGTAGGTAAAATATACTGTGTCTGTGAGAGGAATTGGTCTGCAGCCCATTTCTCGTCCAATTTTAATACCTCCGTTTCACAAAATTAAAGAGTTTTCAGTAACAAATGAACAAAGATGACAGAAAATATATATCCAAGAAGGGCAATATCCATTAAGCAATAGGCTTATACCAAAAGTAAGTTAAGAGTATGCACTAAAATTATATTCCAGTACAAGTGCCATAACTGCATGCATGACAATGTTAACAGCCAACGGCACTTTTTTCACGCATAAGATTTTTTTTTCACTGTAATTAAATGAGACGAAATTGATACACATCTGTGCGGTAAATTTTGTTACATTCCCATTCAAAAAATAAAATTTTAAACATCCAAATTCCTATTTTTAATCTCACGCAAATAAATAAAATGAGTACATACTTCACCACGTTTACCAAGGTTTTTTTTTTTTTTTTTTTTTTTTTTTTTTTTTTTTTTTTTTTTTTTTTTTTTTTTTTTTTTTTTTTTTTTTTTTTTTTTTTTTTTTTTTTTTTTTTTTTTTTTTTTTTTTTTTTTTTAAAAAGATTTATGAGGTAGATTACACAAGATCTTCAGTTCACATGTGAGGCATAGAGAATTTAAGTTTACAATCAACCAGATAAACTTATTGAATTTCAATGTAAACTTACTAAGAGTGCCTGTACGGGTTTTACGAGTTTACAGCGTGTCTCAAATCGTTAACTTGAATAAGTGGCTTAAGGAATCGCTTTTCAGTTATGCAGTGGTTTCGAAAATATTTTTAAAACCAAATTAATTCATATATCAAAAATTCATTCTTACAGTTTTAACACTTATATATAACCGTTTGTATCGGAATTTTCCTTTTTCAATACACGAAACGGATTTTACAATTTTTTCCCCTGAAATATTACATTTTCTTGCAAAACTAGCCAAAACGAAACAAAATAATTTTTTTTTCTAGCAAACAGTTCATTATTAAAAAAAAGTGCTCTGCGAAAATTGTGCACCGCATGACTGTCAACAGTCTCAACTTTTTTAAAAGTATTTGGTTAAAATATATTCCAGTTATTTCCAATTGTTTTGAAATAAATGAAAGACCGTGGCCTTAAAAAGGATTCTCAAATGAATACTTACAGTTATATTCCTTCTGATGTTTAAAACTGCACTGTTCTTTGTCCAAGATTATACTACAAAATTTTCTCAGTTGATTCGTCGATACTAACATCAGTCACTAATTCAAAATAGCTAAATAATTTAATCTTCAAAACTTCTTTATAGCTTAAGCTGGTTACCTTTTTTGATGTTATGAACGAACTCGGCTTGAGTTTGAGAAAGAAAAGATACAGCGATGAAGAGTATGTGAAAGAGAGAGAAAGAGAAGAGAGAAGATGTGTTCCATATGAACTTGTGTTCGGTTCCCAGGGGATAGAATGTAAAAAAATAACAGAGGAAGATAAAGCGTGCATGATTACGAAAGGCCTCCCTCGCAAAGGAATAAAAAAAAACTGGTTGAGAGCTTGTGGGAAGCGATGAAGGTACGAACTACGGAAGGAGGGAAAGGCATAAGAGATTAATATGAAATCAGCAGTTCTCCAGATTTCGAGTGTGTGAAAATACATTTTCATGGCTGCGGAGCGTAATATTCGCCAGTTTTCCTGCTGACATGGCTACGCAGGAGAAAATGAAGAGGGGCGGTGCGGGAACAGGGTCTGAGGATGGGCTTGCAGTTTGCCGTAATCAAAGTTTTCTAGCAGGGAATTTTCCCCCCGAGTTAGCTCACACAGTCCAGTTTCAGCGGAGCAATTTTTCCACGGTGGGCTGGCCTTAACATCGGCGGAAGCACATACGGACGAAATGTGCCATAAAAAGGTTTATTTTCAACGAAACTGCTTTTTGACGCTCCGGACAGGCGTTTCCTTCCAGAGAACGCCGATTTTTTTTATGATCAATTGTAACTATGAAAATTTTTCACTTGGGACAGTTTTTAAAATTTCAGTCACTACATGACACATCGGTGACCAGAGTTATAATAAAATTTTTGAGTTCGAAAAAAAAAATCTGAATAAAATAATACGCGTTAATTCTTGCGATTAGTTTATAGCAAACTTTGTCATCATTACAACTCAACATCAATAAATATTTTGTTTTCAATACATATAAATAGGCTATTTAGTAGCTAAATCAACAAGCGCATTTTAACCTCACCTGAGAAATTCATTATGAAAATAAGCAATGAATAAATAAATAATTATAATTAAAATATAAAGGAGTTCCAACATACAGTTTGTTAGAGATCTTCAGGCTATCGTATTTTAAATTGACTAAACATAAATGAAAATAGACGATTTTCAATATTCTGCTTTGAGTTTCTGGCAGAAACTGTAATTTTAGATGAAGCTAATAGTAATTATCAACTAATAAATACTGAAAATTTGAGACAATAATTAGATTATTAGTAGACTTTTTGGTATTCTCTTGCAAAAAGTATATAATGCGTGTATATGAAGTATTTGATAAAAGGTCACAAATAAAAAAAATTATATTCGCAAGCACATACAGAACGCTATGTTAAAATTTTATTCCGAAGTTCACGTGCAGATTTAGGATATTTAAGTAACTAACCAAAAAGTAAAATAATAGGATTATGCAAAATGTCTATTGAATCCCACCCAGTTCATTTCAAAATAACTTTTGTTTTCAAGAAATTCTTCAGACATTGGTGTACACATACGTATTAATAACCTTTTTCTGGAAATGCAATATTGCAAACTGTGTATTAAATAAAAACAATTCAAAATGTTTTTTATAATTTTGCAATTTAATTCACTTTATTAAACGCTTGGTATCTTTTGAAGAAAATGATTTCTTGTTTTACTAAAATAGTAAACGATTTGCACAAACCAAGCAACAATACTTCAATGCACTTCGTTAAAAATATATCTCGTCAACGTTTATTCGAAAATTAATGTTTCACGATGATATATATTTAAATGTACTACATGTGCCTTCAATTTTCCTGTGTAAATAATTTTAGATACGTGAATTATATTTACTGTCATATCTGACGCCACGTGGTGGGGTACAAATTGATATTTAAAAAGAGTGTACAACCACATAGTTGTGGTTTCGTGAAACATAAACATAAAATACGTTTCGCGGTTTTTACCTTGTATGAGTTTTACCTGGTTTCAGTCATTCGCTTCCGCACATTGTGAGACAGCGTTCACGGCTACCAAGAAATTCGTTGTTAATAGGTCTTGTAACCTGTAGGCATAAATTTACGTAAACCGAAAGTTATTACTTTTAGATTTCTGAAATACGGCTTTGTAAATATGTTCTATGATATTTCGTTGATTCGACATTATAAAGAATTTATACTTGGCATTAATTTCTAATCTTTATTTTAAATTGTTAGCTATTCTCATGTAATGGGCAGGCTTGCCTTTTGATAAACTGACATTTTCTACTTCCAGCAGGCGTGAAGGCGGTAATAAGCGGCGAAAGGAAGAGAAATACCAACGTTAAACTCGAATCTAGACGTAATTCGGTTTCTTTCCTCGGCGCCTTCGTTTCCAGCGGCTGGCAGCACTTTCTGTAATGACTGTCAACCTTTTCAACACGTGAAAAGAGCGCGGAGCGACAGGGAAATTAAATTTCAGAGCCGGGGTAAAATTTCGTTGCGAATAAGCTAAAGCCAACAGGAAAGTTGGAAGAATTTGTTGCCGTTTGCTGTAGGGAAAGTCGTAACTTGCTCAGAGCGAAAGAAACGTGCAGATGCCTATTGTCGTGTCTTCTGGAAGAGCACTATTTATTTACTAAAGTGCAGTGACAATTTAATTAAAGACCTAATATGGAGCGTAGGTTAGTTACAATATGACCAGTAAAATAAAAGGCTTACATGCACCTGACGCAGGAACGATATCATACCGTGCCACGCCTATTATTTTCCACACGAAACAGCTAAACTTATTCACAATATGTTTATCAACGAAAAAACACACGGTTAAAACTAGGCTTGTATCATTTTAAAAATGCAACATGGTTATAAGAAACATGTTTTCTGGGCCCCTCAAAATGGCAAAAAACGTCTTTTTAGACAGCTGTAACTGGAACTATACCACCCGATTCGTAAAACATAACGTTGGAAGCATGAGTTGGACTTTACTACAAACTGTTCACAAATAAAATTGTAGGGTCGCCACTTTAAGTCCCTACACGCCAATATGATGCACCGCGAATATAAGCGATGCTGTTACCGTCGAGTATGGAAAGTTGAACCTTATCGCTTCACTGTCTCCGCGCATCAAACATGGAAAATTACATCCCGTGGTCTTTACACCTCGTCGACAACGAGGTCACTAGAGACTGTTACACACAACTTGGCACAAGTACAGAGACTTGGAGAAGATTCGCCTATGGTCTGTGGAAAGAGGTCGACCCAGTATACTGTCCGTACAACAGTCTTACTGACTCATTCTAAGATTTCTGGGACGACATATGTACCCATTAGTTACGCTTGGATGTTGAAAGGCCCAGAGTTGGAGACAATGGCTCCTAAGAACCTGAGAAGTTTATGGAATGAAGTGACTGAGAATTTAAATTAGAGAGTAGTTATAATGCTAAAAGAGTGCCAGTTAGTCTTGTTGTTGGAGACTTGGCGTTAGTTGCTAGTCATTTTCTCAGCAGTAAAGCAAATTATTTTTCTGCTAAGTTGCCCCCCCCCCCCCAAGTGGCTCGGTCCATATAGAGTAATTAAATTTCTGACTCCAGTCATCATTTTGGCCCAGGACCCACAGTCGCCTACAAAAATTTTAAAGACTCATATTTATCAAGTAAAATTGTTTGTGGACTCTCACTAATAGCTCGCCATTTCTCCACCGTAGTGCGACGTTTAATAAGTTTTTTTTTATTTTATATATGTATAACTGACTTCTCATGTAAAGTTAGGGACTCTGATCTTGCTAGCCGCCACGAAAGTGTTTCTAGTGTGTCTACATCTCCTGTCTTCCCGAACTCTGGGATCTCTTCAACAACATCTATTTCTCTGGACCTGCATCTGGATATGTCGAAGACTTCTGATGGGAGTGGCCTTCTCATCTGTTGCCTCCGGGGTAGCCCTGGTGCAGTATTCTTCAATCTGCTGTTTCGACTCTATGGCCATCATCTTTAAGAGGGGGAGGATGAGACAAGACGTCTCATGCTATTTACGTATCTCCGAAACATTATTTATCGCTCTTACATGGCATGGAAGTTTGAGTGTTGTTCCTGCCTGTCTGCCTAGCTGCGGTGTAAGTTTCACCGCCTGATGGTATGTGAGCAGCGGTCAAAGGCGGCGAATGCGGCGAAGAGTGACGTGGTGTACGTGATCTATGAGCTCCCTCAACACTGTGGCGCGAGCGTGTACTTCGGGGCTTGGCTGTGATCGACACTGCTACGATAAGCTACCTGTGACGTCAATGGACGATGACCAGGATTGGAGATGGCTTGCGGATGTGCGCTACGCCATATATTCTACTGCCGACGACGACCGAGGATCGGCGAAGTTAGAATCGTGCCAAGCTTATTCAGAGTTATTATAAATATTGGAGTTTTCTAGTCGTGCTTTTTACTGTCATTTATGATTATTGTATTTGTATTGATTTAAAGGCCTAAGAGAAAAAAAAATGGTGATGGGATATATCACTGCCATTAATCAATTCAAGGGACAAAATTCCTCATTTCAATCTCTAAATGTTATATCTGCAACTAAAGTTTCATCCTACATTTGTGTTTCAAGAGCCACTCCCACAAGTACACTTAGTGCCAGATCGCTCTTATCGGTGAGGCGGTTAACTGGCTTGCGATGTTTTAGATGTACCACTGCAACTATGGGACTTAAGCGGTGAGTATAATATATATTTTTGTTGCAATGCCTGTACCACAGCTCATTGTAGAATTCTTAATTAGTTTCACATCAATCTGAACAGTATATTTTGTGATATAGCTGTGAAAATATGCGTTTTATAGCTGGGTTGGAGAGCTCGGAAAGGGTATTTCAATGCGCGTGATGCTTTTGAATTATTTATTTAACTCTCTCATAAATGTGTTTTCCTTTCGTTGACAGATAAGTTGTAGACAGTATAATAGGCAAACGAATAAATTCATATTTATAACCTACCACAGTGCAGTGTAAGAGCCAGGTAGGCGGCGTCCATAAATATGCTCATCCCAAAAGAAAAAAAAATCTTAATTGCATACCGTGCGAGGCTCCGGGTTCGATTACCGCCTACGGCCATCATAATTTTGGGCTTGCTATGTTTCTTGGAATCGCTCCAGGCAATTGATGGGGTGCTGCAGTAACATTGGCCATGGCCGACTCTTTTCCTGGTTGCTGCCCTTGTATGAAGGCGTGTGTAACCGCTTCTAATGACGTCGGTGTCGAAGAGACGTTAAGTTAATTAAAATAACTGCAGATACTTTGTAAAGAATTAGATGATCTGGGTCGACAACCATGTACAGTATATCCCTTTGGACCATGGCGACAAATCTGCAACAATTAAAACATTTGATCTGCAAACTCTTTTCGATATTTTATTGCGCTGATGATGCTTTAAAAGACTTCCGTGTCGGCTTATAGGCTGCTGTGTCAAGATTCAATACATCTTCCTTCTTGGATCTTGTGGCCCAATTCCACCTATTCCATTACAGGTGATCTCTCTGTATCTATGTTCCTTGAATGTCATCCTCCTGAAAATTAGAGAAGCGCCATTCATCTCCACTGGGAATTAAAAATGAAGGCAGAGAAGATCGCTTGATCTCCGAGAAAGTACATGTGATTTGTGCATCACCGAGCATGGCTTCAGAGAATGCGAAGTTACTCTTTCAGCATACACAAAGTTCCATCTTTCATTATCACTGCTCATTCGTTTCCCCTGAATTTCTAGTCTTACCTTTCGTTCGGGGACTGTTTTCCCATTGCTGCAGTTGGTCTTGCTGTTGAGTGCAGTTAGAGCAGTATAGAAGCAAGTGCCTATACCTACAAAATCCCATCCCAGCATGCTAGTTGTATGTATCCATTTTCTGGTAGTTGTACTTTTGCATCGTTGATTAGCAGAGTTGGCTATCAAATGATCACTTTTGAGACTCACGTTGTCAGTTTACATTTTCACCTAGTTGCGGTTACTATACTTGTCTTGAGGCAGTTGGCTCTCAGGTGCTCACGCTTCCATAACCTGAGCACATTTGTTTTCTGAATTGACACGGTCGGCACACAATTTCATAAGTTATTGAAGTGGTGTATCTGATGGTGTTTTACAGATTCTTTGACTTCTCGTTTATGCTGTCGCCACTATCATTTGTTTTCCTCGCCCTTACATCCTTCTGAAATGCCTTGGTTTATTCCACCCCACTGCCTTATACATGTTGTATCTGCATGCTGCATGGTGCAGCGAGGCGTACTGCTTGCCACAACCCCGCATTGGCGATGGCATCCACGAAGAACGCAGTTCAATATAATCTATGTTATCTTAACACTTATCCAGAAACAAGTCGACTGACCGCATAAGTAATAACTCTCATGGTCGCTGTGGGTGGTTATGCAGTTGATTATGATATTCTGGCAACTCTAAGGTGGAAAACTCTAAATATTCTCCTCGCATGAAGTAGAGACCACCGAGTGTTGGTCCCCTGAGTGATGCATAAAGGTAATTTGCGCATCGCTCTTCCTAATATCCATTTTGTTTAGCGAAAGTTTCGATTTGATTGTTAAATATATTTTTTCTATGACAAGGGGATATTCACGTTGAAAGAATGTTGGGTCTGTCCGGTGACCACTTTTCTGGCTAGGACTTCTGTATTTCAGCGGAAATGGGCAGATTTCCATTCGAATGTTCTAGAAATTCTTGATATTTTACTATTATGGAACTGACCCCTGCTTCAGTTCACACCATATAAGTTACTTTTCATTCTTTCATTTACTTGTTCCACTTTATTGTCAACAACTTTGAGCTAACTTTTCATACTGTTTAGTTTCTCGTTCACACAATATATTCCGGTTTTTTACAAGCCACTGATACTTTCTTTTTTCCTATGTGTTTTCTCGTTGAAATCGTCAGTTTTCAAAGGTGTATTTACATTGGCACTGTAATATTCCTGTTTAAACTTATTACTACCTTGTCAACATTGTCGCTGATACAGTTTACTTTATTTTCAATATTTTCACTTACATTATTAAATCGTGTTTCTAGCTAATTAGATTTACACTCACTTGGCTAAACCCACAATTAAAGCTCGTAGTGCTTCTACTTCAGCTGATATTTGTCGTTATCATGTTCTACATTCCTGATTTCGAAGTGTTTTCAAGGAATACTACTGTTTTATTAATATAATCCAATCACTCTGTATGAAATGCTTACGTCGCACTTCTTCCGCTTGTCTTACAGAGTCCTTAAAGAATGGATGACTTAATTTTAACATAAATAAAATAATATTTTCAATTTATTTCTCATGTGTAGATTATTTTCTGCTATGCACAGGTATGTAAGTAATTTACATAATGATAAGTCACTATGAGAAATAATGTTCGTCCATACAACAGTCCTACTTTTTACATCCGTTCGCTGTCCCAGAAGTTCCGTCAGTTTCTTCAAACACACTTTCACGCCATTAATTTCTTCCTGGCTTTCCGCTGAACTTTCTCATCCTAGGCCGCAGTCACGGGTCACCCCGAATCACAGTCTTCTTACTCCTCGCCACAAACGTCACTTGCTGGCCAGTTAGCGCACTCGTCAATCGCTTGGCAATTGCTGAACTTGGGACTTCAATTATTCAAAATCTCTCGGACCCAAGGAAATTCTCCATTCCTGTAAAGTTCATCTAGCGGCAATGGCAATACGAGCCTAAATCAAACATCCGAACAACCCACATCCTAAAGAGCTTGTGTTACTCAGTATAAAGATTTATCTTATTTTTTTTTCTAATTAAAATTTTGTCGAGATTGAACTGAAAATATTTCAATAGGAACATAGGTAATTACTTTACCTTTAATTGCGTATATTGTATTAAAAATTCAAAGCATAACTATTAAATAATTAAGGTAATTACAATTTTATGATAAAAATTCTTTCTCACAAAATAATAAACACTAAATAACTCCTAGTACTGATTTCATCCAATAAAACGCACCTAATAGTAAAATGTTATGTTTCTATAAATAAACATTGCCGATTATTTGTCACATCCTTCATTTATTAAACAAAAATGAATATTATTAACAAAAGACGCGACGCAACTTCCTAAAAGTGGTATGCAGTTTTATATTCTCCCTCTCGCGACAAGCCGCCTAAAGATAACATAGATAACCTTGCGTGCCTGTTATTAGCAAGAGTAGTTGTGTGTCTAAAGTCAGTAAGACTTGCCACTTGTTTATCATCTCACCGCTCGCCGTTATGTGAACCAACCAAGCCACGCACTCAGCTACAGAGTAGGCAGGCTCTATAGCTGTGTTTCCTTCTGCGTGGCCTTCAAAGCACTTGTCGTCTATCTCATTACAATATATTTCGCGATATTTTGTATATTTGCGTTAAAATTTTTTACCTGGTGACTTTTTAAATTGGCATGTACAGTCGTACTTCCAATTTCGGGATCGTGTGCAAAAGGAACTTAAGTAAGATATGTTTTTACGTAGCATTAATGTACATTTCTCACACACGAAATATAACGAAATTTAGTGAATAAGCGGTCACGTCAACACCAACATCGCGTATTATTTAAATACGTGTGTTTAGGTAACACGGAGAAAGGACAACAATAGTACAAACCCAATTATAGGTTGTATTTCGAAAATACTTGTATAGACAAATATGTACTTCGACAAAAGGATACAGTCTACATAACGTTACATTTACGTTTAAGCTACTTAACAATTTGTTGCTGCCCACAACACAAAATAACACATTTCAACAAACTTGATTTCGGGAAACTCAACTACAAAATAAAAAGTTTATTTTAAATCATAATCGTAAAATTTAGAGTAAACACACACACACATACATACATACATACATACACACACACACACACATATATATATATATATATATATATATATATATATATATATATATATATATATATATATAATATTTATAATGAATTATATGTTTATCGTAAAAAATATATTTCTCCTTGATTAAAGATATTTACTTGCGATAAATTCCAAACAGTAAATGTACACGTGAAATTGAATTAATATTTACTCATAGCTGACACACTTGGACAATAAAGATTGTGTAAAAGTATCCCAAATTCACACACCCTCTTACAGTGTGTGTGGGTTGGAAGAGAAGGGGAAGGGGGGATCAGAGAGCGATAACTCTGCATACAACAAAATAGCTTCTCGATAATCTAAAAATGGCACATTGGTAGTTCCATTATCTAAAATTTTTGGTTTCACGAATAATTTTTACTGTAAAAGCGCAATTATTTCTAA
Organism: Medauroidea extradentata; assembly: GCA_003012365.1. Classification (NCBI taxonomy): domain Eukaryota; kingdom Metazoa; phylum Arthropoda; class Insecta; order Phasmatodea; family Phasmatidae; genus Medauroidea; species Medauroidea extradentata. The sequence goes on from PNEQ01104428.1 coordinate 15,873, forward strand.
AAAATGTACTTTCAGTTTCATTTTGTACTAGAAAGGAAGTTCTATAGGCCTAAATAAATTCTTTGAATTTCAACTTGTAAAAGCGGAACTGCAGGTTTGTTTGGTCCAAACAACGCGATTCCAGTAAACTGTGACTCAATAATGACATGACTTGAGAAAAGTACATCAGTGTGGAATGCAGTTGTTCGTTCGGTGAGTTTTTGAAATATCCTGCTCTCAATCCGAGCTGTATGTATCTGTGTATATATATATATATATATATATATATATATATATATATATATATATATATATATATTTATTTATTTATACACGTAATATATAAACATTAACAATCTCAGTATTGTGAAACTGGACATATACTGTGTAAGTAAAGTATCCTCTGACATCCCTAGAGCCATTTCACATCCTAAATGACTTGGCTTTGGTAAAAAAAATCTTTGTGTAAGTCATTTTAGCTTTCAACAAATGCTTCAGAAGTATTTCAAGAATAAATGTTATTAACGTGAGATAGAACCGGGCCAAGATAAATGTAAAAGTGAATGACTGATAATTTTCCTCAATTTAATTACAGCTGCCTGTCAGTCACGCTGAAGACAAAGTAGCAGATTACGATTGTCATGGTAGGGGGTGCGGTTTAAAAAGAGAGCGAAAGTACGGCGATTTGTAAAGAGCGTTCCTTCCACAGCCCTTCTTACAACATCCCTGTGTAATGGGAGGGTCTTCCTGATTTTTTTTTTGCAGTGAAGTAATTAAGGTACGAGCTGACGAGACACTTTCTCCGATTTTCTTCCGTCTGACCCTAACCGCTCATCTTGTTCCTTTTGCTAGTCTTCTCTGCTGTTCGCACGCTCGCCACGTTGTCCAAGCTTCTGCCTTACTCCCTGGGTGAAGTACTTCCCTCCTAGGACACTCGCCTCGAAGGTAAAGTTCAGCAGAACGTTGTTGGTAGCACACGATATAGCGGGGGCTTTAGAAGATCTTGCTGGTTTTATTTTAGAAAATTTATATTTCTCTGCCAACTGTTACTATAAATATTGCTACGCACAATTAATATGATCCATGCTTTAATCACTTTCATAAGTTAATGTCTAATAACGGTATTAAGTACCAGATATCCGTAATCTTCACAGATACAAAATTATTTAGACTGTACAGAACGTTAAGCACATTATCCCTCTTTTATACTGAGTTTGGGATCATTGTTTTGTTATTTTTTTTTTTTGCCAGGAAGAGAGGCGATGCTGTAAATCGTTTTCCAGTTTTACAAAAAATAATATTAAAAAACCGCCACGTGTTTAGATAATGATCTTGTTAATAAAATAGGGTTTTATAGCTTATCAGCTGATACAAAAAATTTTTTACTTCGTTATAAAATATTAGAACACACAGCGAGGAATATTTTTAACATAACTCTAAAGCGTTTTTACATCTTTTACGAGTGTATCGCCGCTCTTGCAGAGATTATTGATTTTAATAACATAACTTACAGTCAAATGAATTACTGATAGTGTTCGTCTATAGAATCTTTATATCGATTCGATTCATATCTGTGTACTTAACTGTCACTAAGGGTTATATATATTTCATTAAATTGCGAGTGATTATTACTATAAAAAATTCAAACTTAACTTAATAGTTTCATTATCACGCTTTAGTAGTTCTTATATAACGCGCTAATGCGAGGTAAGATATTTAGTTAAGTCTCTATTGTAATATTTCAAAGTAAATATATCTGCAACATCAAAACAGGAAGAAGTTAGAATAATTCAGCTTAGTCACACAACCTCTTAAGGTAAAAATTTTACTATCGCAAAAACAGTTGTAATATTACATGATGGTATAAATCAGATAATATTAATATACAAAATTAAGTGTCCTGACTTAACACACTCACTCACTTACTCATCATCGCACAGCCCAAACCGCTGGACCTACAACCATGAAATTTTGAGGGAAGCTTCCCCTTGCCACGTAGGCTCCCACCAGAATGGATTTTTCGAAAGTCGATAATTAAGGAGGTGAAAAGGGGTGAAATGTGATTTCAAAGAATCCTTGATAACTCACTAACCGGGAAAGCTATCATAATTTTTTAATTCAAAATTTTGCCCAAACAAAAGCATATTTGCGAATTTTTCGATTTTGCGAAATTCGAAATTTAAGGGAATGAATAGCCGTAAAATGTGGTTTTCATTAATCTGTGATTTCTCCTAAACCATTTCAGATAGTGAGGTGATTTTTTATTTTAATTGATGCTTAAGTAAATATCTGAAAAGAGTTTTTAGAATTTTTTGAAATTAGTCCTTGAAAGCTCTTAAAAAAGAAAACGTGTATTTAGTTAATCCCACTTATCTCCTAAACCAGTGGAAATATTGAAATGTTTTTTGCTTTAAAATAAATCTTACGTAAATATAAAAAAAATAATTCCAGGAATTTTCGAAATTCGTCCTTGAAACAAAAAAATAAATAAATGAATAAAACGTGTTTTCAAATAATATTCTGTATTGCTTATACCCGTTGCGATCTCGAGATGATTATTTGATAAGAATGAAGCTTATGTAAATAAATTGAAATTCAGTATTTTTAAAATTTGAAAATTAAGGATGTGAAAAATAGTAAAATGTTAGGGCGCCTACGCACTGAGCGTTGCGGCACGCCGGAAGAGCAAACGCATGTTCCGGTCCAGCAGTGCGGTAACGGTTTGTGGTACAAAATTGTGCGGCCAACTAATTTGTTGACCAGCCAAGTCAGTCATGGACGCGGAAGAAGTTGCAGCCATTGTGTATATTTGGTACTGCAAGAGAAAGAATAAAAGGAAGAGAAAATATTGGGTTCATCCTATGTTACAAACACGTCATGCCAACGGACATTTTGTGAAGTGTTTCCAAGAGTTAAAAACAGTACGACGACAAATTTTTTGGATATAATAGAATGAGTGTAAAGTCATTTCATACGTTTATAAGAGGACAAGACACACAATTACGTGACAGCATCAAACCTGAAGAGAAGTTAGCTATATTTATTCGGTAAGTACAATCACACAGAAAGCATTTTTACATTATGTTATGGTAGCAGAAAGTACAGATGCATGTTCATTTACTCGCCGGGATTGAACAGTTCTATGTATTGAGACATCTGAGAAGAGGTGCTTGATGAGTCTACAGATTCAGGTGACTGTATCGGAGGCGGAATCTGGTTGTGCAGACATGACGATGATTGCAGTGGAGGAGTGGATGCAGCCAATGAAATCATCGGTTCGTACTGTCTCGAAGGATGTGCAGTCTGATAACCTGGGTGATAAGGCCTTGGAATGTTCCATGATGTTGCAGGATAATCGTAAGATGGTGTTTGAGCATCTTTAATTACTCTCATCAAGTCTAGCTTTGTTTGCATTTGCATATGCTCTGGGATTTTTTTTTTAAATCTTTGACCAAAGACACAAAAAACATACGAAATTCATCGTCTTCCAAATTCCTCATTTCCAAATTTTTGTTCAAAACACCAATTAATTGTTGTCCTACCTCATTATCTTTTTTAGCTTTCTTGTTCATTTTAGGCGCCATTGGACTCTTGTTACGGTTGGTAACTTCGTTACCAGGTTGTGTCGAATTGTCATCTTCTCCTTGCTTGTCCGTTGCATCTGTGAGGTTAGAGGTCGTTGGGTTGGCAGTGACAGTGTCTTTCAGGAACAGTAGTAAATTAAAATACACGTATGGACTTTTCGTCTTCGCAGCAGATCCACTCTTATCATTTTTTTTCAACTGCTTCACAAAATTATCACGTATGTATCTCCATTTCTGCTGCAGTTTCTGACCTGTAACAATAATATGTTTCAGTTATTTGGTCACAGGATGTTCATTTGCAGAGCTACACTACACATTTAGAATTGGGATCTCAACTGTCACAGAAATAGTTCGAGAGGTCTGTGCTGCAATATGGTTCTGCTTAAAAGACGTGTGCCTACCAGAACATACAAAGGAAATGTGGATGGAAATATGTAATGATTTTACTGAGAGAGCTGATTTCCCTCATTGCCTTGGCGCGGCGAACGGCAAACACATAAGGACTATTGCGCCTAACAATAGTGGTTCGATGTGTTTTAATTACAAAGGTCATTTTTCGATGGTATTGTTAGCTATTTGTGATAGTAACTACAAATTCAGACTAATTGATGTTGGGGCCTATGGAAAATTTGGAGACTCTGCAATATTCCAGAATTCTAACATTTATAAGACAATCCAAGAAAACTCGTTAAATATTCCCGAAGCCGCACCACTTTCACCAAATAGCAGTACCAGTTTGCCCTACGTATTCGTGGCTGATGAAGCTTTCGCTTTGTCTACACACGTTATGAGGCCTTATGCAAATAAAGATTTGGACCCAACAAAAAGAACATTCAATTACCGGCTTTGCAGAGCTAAGCGCTTTGTCGAATGTACCTTTGGAATTTTGGCCAACAAACTTCGAATATTTCACAGGCCTCTAAACGTTAATACAGACTTGGTAAACGGCATCATAAAGGCAGCGTGTATTCTACACAACTTTATAAGAGATAGAGATGGCTATCACTATGAAGATACTCTTACTTGTCCGTTGACTGAAAGTATACATCAAGATGGTGTACGAAGAAACGACAGGCGTGCATTAATATATCATGATGAATTTGCGGAATACTTCATGGGTGAAGGCAAACTTGAGTGGCAAAGTCATTATATTTAGATAAGTACAACAGCTGAAACCCAATATGGATGTTCAATTAATAAAAGATGGAGACAGTTTTACAGGTGCAAAAATTTGAGGGATGTTTTCACAAACATAGAAAAAAATAAAAATATTATTTAAGTTTCGTAATTTATTTGTGGGCACAAGATATTTGCATCTTGGAAATTTTTTTAAAAAGACCCATATAAAACAATTAAATTCAGGTACAA
>PNEQ01104429.1:0-13300 GCA_003012365.1 Medauroidea extradentata
AAACAGTCATTTCAAGTTCAAATAGTCCATAGAATGAGGATATGAAGAGCAGTATAAACAGTCGCCAAATAGTACGAATTTCAAATTGCGAATACAAGTAAAGAACAGAGATGCGACATCTAGCGGCCATGACGAGAACCTTCGCTGAAGGCACGGATTTGGTGCGGAAAAAGGCTGCCGTGTCCCGGCCTCTAGTTAATAGCATAGGCAACGGACGTACGCACCCAGAGACTGCGTGTTGTTTACACTCGCGCCATTGCCATCACTCCATTCCTGAGACAACTACGCTAGTTAGTTGTTTTATTGTTCAATGAGCATGTACATGCTATAAAACTAGTCAGTAAGTATAAAACACATACAAAGATACAAACATAAGTATTGTTATATACATAGGCACATCATACAAAATACGTACAACACTGTATGTTTACTATACAATAAAATAAAGCAGTACAACACTGCTAGCACACTTACATATACAATAATAATGGTACCCTAATGACCTTTATAATTAAATAGTAAAATCTTTTCAAAGTCAAAGGTTATATGCTTACAAATCTTACTCCGATGAATGCAATACTTGGCACAGAATGAGTGTACATTCATTTGTATACACATTATTTATTTTAATATTACAATTTTAGTGTAATATAAGCAAGTACTCTACAACACTCTCCTACTTCATCTCAGTTTTTATGTTATAATTATAAATTTAGTTTTGCTGCTTCCTGTTTCTACATGAACGTGTTGGGCTGACTGTTGGAGCTTCACTGATGTTACAGGGAACCCACGAAACTGTGGTAGTGATACTGGTCCTGGAGGTGCCGACCTCCTCACTACTGGAGATTGTGACCCTGCCAAGTCACATTCTAACTCCTCTACTGATGTCTTCGTTGGTTCCCTGTAGGGTCCTTTCCCCAGATTCCATTTCCCCCATTTCTCTTCTTCTGTTTGTGCAGTTGGCAAGTCCCATTGCTGTTGCCTTTAATAATATTGTTTGGAAGAACAGCACATTTTCAGATTGTCTACATAAACTAACTTGGTACCACTTTCGATTTTCACTATGTTACGTAGGTGACTGGACTCACCCACTTGATGATTACCCCACACACCCAGAACTTGTCCCCAACAGTCTTTGCATAGACACTCTCCCCCACACTGAATTCCTTCCACGGCTTACGACGCTGGTCCAACCGTTCTTTCATATGCTCCTGTACTTTCAACATGTCTTGCTGCAGAGAAGGTTTCAACAAGCTGTGCCTTGTGTGTGGTTTCCTTTGTAGGAACAACTTTGCGGGGGGTTTTACTGGTAATTGTGTGTGGGGTATTTCTGTAGGCAAATAAGAAGATATCCAAACGATGCTGTAATGTACGCTTTCCACATGTATTATCATATAACACTTGCTTCTCCAGTGACCTCTTCAATGTTCCCACCTAACACGCAATGGCCCCATTCGGTTGCGGATGATATGGCTGTGTTCGTACATGTTGAATGCCATGTGCTGTTACAAATTGCTGAAACTCATGAGGAACGAAACTGTGGGCCGTTATCTGTAACTACCAATTCTGACAGTCCATAGGATGCAAACAGTGTCCTTGACTTTGGTATGGTTTGCGTCACTACGGTGGAAGACATTACAATCACTTTCAACCATTTCGAATATGCATCTTCGACCAATATGAACTGAGTATGTTCCCAATCTGCAAAATATAAATGGATTCTCTACCATCTGCGATTTGGCCACTGCCGGGGTTGCAATGGGCCTGGCGTCTGAGTATTCTGAACAGCCTGGAGACTGAACACTGTTTCACCCTTATATCCAACTGCCCATCTATGTTAGGCTACCAAACCACACTTTGTGCCAACATTTTCATCCTGGTCATAATTGGGTGCTCTTCGTGCAGCAACTGCAACACTTCCTCTTGCAGGACAGGTGGGATAACAACCCGATGTCCCCACATAATGCAGTCTTGTTCCACCGACAGTTCCAGTTGTCGTACCTTATATGGCCCCATTTCAGGAGGTACTTCAGCATGCCACCCATGCCATATGTACTCCCTCACCTTGCACAGGATTGGGTCTTGTGTTGTTTGTCTAGCAATATCCCTAGCTTGGATCGGACTGTCACTACCACTGACAAAGAAGAACACTGCCTCCTCTTCAATTGCTTGCGAATCTTTTACTGCTTACATATTGGGCCCTGGAAATATAGACAGGCCATCTGCATGAGCGATCTGGGTCCCCCTTATATACTGTATCTCATACTGGTATGCAGCTAGCAGAAGAGCCCAATGTTGTATTCTGGCTGTCACTATCAGTGGTATGTCCATCTTGCTACCAAACAAGTTCGTCGTGGGCTGATGGTCTGTCACCAAGGTAAATAGCCTTCCATACAAGTAACAGTGATACTTCTTTACTGCAAAGATTATCCGTAATGCTTCTCGTTCCACCTGACTGTAGGCTGCTTCAGCCTTGGTTAACATTTTCGAGGCAAATGCAATTGGCTGATCGTCGCCATCTGGCATCCTGCGGGATATAAATGCCCCCACTCCATATGAACTGGCATCTGATGCGACGACAATTGGAAGCTGTGGGTTATACTGAACTAAGATGGAGCTCTTCAAGAGTAACTACTTGCTTTCTTTAAATGCCCTCTCACACTTTTCTGTCCAACTCCATTCCTTTGTGTGTTGTAACAAGTCATGAAGCGGAAAAAGCACAGTTGCCAGATTTGGCAAGAATCGTCAGTAGAATTGAAGCAGTCCCAAATAAACTCGTAGTTTGGTCACATTTCTTGGTGACCACACTTCCACAATATGGCCTTCGTCTTCTCTTCAGTCGGTTGAATACCATCTGCACTTACCTTATGACCCAAGTAGATCACACTGTCACATAGAAACTTGCACTTGTCTGCCCTGACTCTTATGTTAAATTCTGCCAACTGTTTTAATAGCCTACTGCTTCCACTTCTGATGTTCATCCTCCCTACTCGTCCCTACCACCAACATGTCGTCCAAATAGGCAAAGACTCCTGGAAGCACAGACAATATTTGGTCTATGGTCGCCTGAAAAATACTGGGAGCACTGGCAATTGCATGAATCGGTACAACCCCTTATAAGTGTTAATTGTCAGCAAGGGTTGGCTATCTGCATCCACCGCTAATTGTGAATATGCAGACTATAAATCAATAACTGAAATCACCTAACCTCCAGACAACACATTAAAAGCTTCATTTAGGGTAGGCAATGGGTAATGCTCCAACTCCACTACCGGATTCAATGTTACCTTAAAATTTGCACACAAGCGCACTGTACCATCTTTTTTTCTTGCCCATTCTGACTTCCTTACTTGGTAAATAGTCCCATTGTGTACAATTCTACCCAGTTCTCTTTCTACTACCTCTCTCATGGCAAATGTTACTGGCCGGGCTTTACAAAACACTGTCGTGGTTCCCTCCTTGACGTGAATGTGCACCTCTACTCCTTCAATGGTTGCTAAATTAGGCTGGAAAATTATCTGAAATTTCCGCTTGAGCCCCTGAATCAATGCTTCACGATCTTCAGCCCTAGTACACTCTTCCAACTGTTTCACTACTGTCGTATGTTCACTAATGCACCCTAAAATTTCTGGCCAGTCCAATTTGAGCTTGCCTAACCGATTTCTCCCCAACAAGGTAGGCATCCTTTCCTCTTTGCTGTCTACCACCACCATTGGAAGCACACACTCGGCAGTTTGGTATTTTACAGGTACCATGTACTCCCCTAGAACTGGTAATGATTCTCCTGAGTACGTACGCAAGGCAATATTTGCCTTGTTTAACATCACTGACCCAAACATTTGCCTGTATGTCATGTCAGAACTGACTGAGACCACTGCCCCTGTATCAATTAACATTTTCTCCAGATGACCATTAATATGAATCCCCACCCTTTAACCATGGTTTTCATTGTTTGTTCATTTTTCTTCATTAAACCCAGAGGCGACATTTGGGGCTACAGGGGGGGGGCAAATTCCCCCCTGGATTTGGAATTTTATGTGTATAAATATATTTTTTGTATTTTTAAATGTAAATAATGATAGCTTAAGGACATAAAACTAAAGTTGTATTATTAAAGTAACTAATTTATACAAGATTAATTAATAAAAAAGATGCAAAACAAGGTCACTGTCGCCAGAAAACAAAATCTTGCCCCCCTCCCCCCCTAGAAAAACCTGAAATGGCGCCCCTGATTTTAAACCCAATGTTCAGGAGCCCCATAAAATCATCACTCACCAGCTTCCCCTCTCTGAATCCACCGAGATGCTCCCACTCTTCCTCACACACTACATATCCCTCTTGAATGTTATTTACACTTTTGCTCTATCAGGCCTTCTGTATGTGCCCCTTCAACACTTATAGCAAACATAACCAACAAAGGGGCATTTTTATTCCCAGTCTTCCACACTGTCACACCTAAAACATTTTGGTGGCCCACTACCTAACTGACCTAGGTTTAATACCTGACTTTTCACTCATCCTTCTTGGGGGGCGTCCCCCATCGCATATGTCTCTTCTGCTGACGTAACATCCCGATGATGTGTCGGTTGCGTTTTCATGTCTGTCGGACGAAACACCTTTGCCTGTCTAAGTGCAGCCTCCATTATCAGTGCCTTTTCCACTTTTCCAAGGCCGTTTGAAAGTCTAACGTTTCTTCCACTAACAGTCGCTGCACCATGTCCTCATTACTTAACACGATGACAAATGTGTCCTGCAGCGCCTCGTTAAGAAATTTTTTATATAGTCACACGACATAGACAGTTTCTGCAAGGCCACTGTATATTCGGACACACTTTCCTCATATTTTTATTTCAGGCGTAGCAATTTCACCCTTCTGCAATAATAAATTTCTTGGGGGTGTAATGAGACAGCAAACTTCCTGTTAATTCCTCATAAGACTAAATACCCCGACTTATCCGGCACACACAAATTTCGTAACACATTGTACGTTTTGGGTCCGATAAGAGTTAAAAACAAACAGCACTGGTCTTCATATTTCACTCTGTTAGCCTTAAAAAAAAGGGTTCAATCCTTTCCATGTAATTTTCAAACTCGCCATCTTCTTTCCGGAACTCTTCGATTTTCTCGAATGACGTATTTATTGTGTGATACGAACCAAACTAGGCTTTGTTTTACCCAAATTCCTGGCCGCTAACCAAACCCGCAGTAACTGTCAAATCTTTTCCCGCATTTCAACAAACACTTGTTTTGCCAAATACCATCCTCGTCGCCAGACTTGTTCAATCTTTACTGGATTAGGCATATGCACCCCGACACTGTGTGTTGTTTACACTCGCGCCATTGTCGTCACTCCATCCTGGGACAACTACGCTAGTCTAAGCAAGTACTTTACATCAATGTTCATTTTAGAACTAAGGCCGTATGCCTTTTACTGTCAACACCGAGACACAGGATAAATAAGTAAAAAGTACAACTTATTTATTCTGTGACCGAAATGACTGGCCAAAAGAGCACTTTTTAGAATGCCAAGTTGTCAGTATAGTCTCCTAGTAGAAGCCATAAATGGCAACACTTTTCTACAGTAGGTACTTCTCAGTAGCAAAAAATTGATATCTTTGATTACACATGAAACGTTAAAGGTTACAATTATATTTATTCAGTAAAACATTTATTCAAGTTGTTACATTAATAAATAGTGAATATGTTTTTTTCTCAAGTACCTGTACGAATAATTGTCGTGAACATTGTGAAAATTAATAACCCCTATTTTCTTTGCTTGGACAGCTTGTTCCTTATAATATCAAGCCTTGATCTGGCCCTCCTAACACCGGGAATCAGACCCATTGACACATCCTCTATGGCGACACCATACACCTCCAGAGATCAGGACTGCATACAATAAAATGGAGGGCAAAGACGGCACCAACAAAACTACTTGGCCATTTGTTTGCTTGTATGTGCATTTAAGATTTTCGTTTTTGTGCGAACCGGACAAAATAAAAATATGTTTCAGCCACTAATAAAAATGAATGAAAGTACCCATACAGCACACGATGTTTCAGTTACATTTCATAAATGTTTTACTGAAACATCTGTAACATCTCAGTAACCTAACGAAACATTTCAGAGATGTTTTAGCAACATGTCAGCAATGTAGATATGTCCTCCTCTCTAAGACACATAACAGAGTAATATTTCAGAAATATTGCAGTGTATTGTCTCAGGAATATTGCAGTGAAACGTCTCAGAAATACTGCAATGTAATGCAAAATCACTTTGCAGTAAAACACAAAAACATAAAAATAAATAATTTAGTATTTTGAGAAAAATGTTATCTTCTGTTATGTATATACTCGACAGTGTTGCTTTAACTGGTTTATATTCATTAATATATTCATCTTGACTTGGATTCGATCCTTCGACCCTTCGTCTTGAAAGTTCTGTTGCTAACCACTTTTTAAAATACTTATTATTATTATTATTATTATTATTATTATTATTATTATTATTATTATTATTATTATTATTATTATTATTATTATTATCCAGTACATTCGATTACAAACTAATAAGAGTACAATTCAAAATAGTGCAATACAGCAATCCAATGGAAGAGTCCAACATAAACAGTTGAATATACGACTATGTCAATGCGAAAAGTATATTTACATGACCGAACAACAAGTGGATTACGATCTCAAGTGCAATGTGACATTATGTCTATCATGTTAAGGCACTTCATTCTTGTTGTATGTATGTCACTGTTTTATTATTATTTATTTAATTAAAATCATTACTTGGTGAGGACAGTGCATGGCGTACATCCTACCACAATTATAGTCACACTGAATGAATGGTTCAAAGGAAATAAAAACACAGCACTTCACATGTGTGTATTTGAAGTGTAAGTGATCAGAAAAAGAACAAATACCTCACGTACCACTGACGCAAAGTGCCACGTCGTGCCATGTTCCACCTGTCCTCACGAAGTACACTGACGAACTCGTCAAGTGAGGCCGGCCGCACTGCAGTTGTGAGGAAGTAGATGGCGTGAAGTATAATTCAATTGACAGCATTGCGACGTACCGATGGGAAGGTGTAGAAGTCGCAGTGGAGAAGTCGTTCTTCACTAACATCGCCGTCGTTGATCAAGCGTCTGATGTGGGTGTCACACCATCTCCAAGCCGGGGTAGCACAGGTACAGGTAGTGATATGGTGTATTGCTGTGTCGATGGCTCCACATATTAAATTTGACGCGTAGGATCGTCCGTAAGGTGAATCCTATGACGTCTCAGCCGAGTAGGAAGGAGATTATTGTAGAGACTGAAAGCTGCCGATCATAGATTTGTTGCAATATGTGGGTCGCCGACAGCTCTCCAGGTTCGTGTCCATCGTATACATTTATTCTGAAGCGTCGTGGAAGGTGTAACGTCCTTGTTTGTTGCTCGATGTAGCTATCAGGGAAATTTTCAAATAGCATTGCCAAGGCATCCCTTCCTTTTCGATACGGTGTTGGTAATCGTGTTCCTACTTCCCATGTGTAGAGTTGCAGGGAAGCATACATGTCATCCCTGAAGACAGTAGTTACAGCAGTTGCTTGGTAAATAGATAAAAATTGTTTACGTGGTCCAGCAACCCCAATACGTCAGCACATGTAGAAAGGCAGAGCTGGGGGCGAGCAGTTTGAACATGTGATCTCCACACCACCCAGCCTACATATTTTAATATTTTAGCATAACACTGTCTTGGTTAGGGGAAAAAATTTGCTAAATGCAGTAACTTAGAGAGCATAAAGGTATTTATGAAAGAAACACGCTGTATAAGGTTAATGTATCTAGTATATATAGCTAGTTGTATGGTTCATAATTTATTAATCCCAAACTACTAGTTATACGAAGCCATTGTTGTCACATCCATTTGAAAATACATAGCCTACCCAGTATTTTGACATGGTCAGTATGTCGGTAGGGTCCACTATCTGTATCATTAGTTCCATTCGTGCAGATTGGCAAAAACGACGTTTTTTGAACATTGATCTTAAGAAATGAAGTTTGTTGAAAGTTGTGTAACACTGTTATCACATTTTGTATTTGTTTTTGTGATCTGATCAAACATGTTATGTCGTTTGCGTATGCATCCATACAGCATATATACGCTGCAGCAACATCACACAACAAATTTTCAACATTGCAGCAATGTTGAATGAAGTGACTGAAACGTTGTAGGCGTTGTAGCAACATTGCTGCAACAGGAAAATGTCCGTTTTTATTCAATGTTTCTAAACAATGTTGCAGCAACGTTGATCTGCGGTCATTACAGCAACGTTGATTTGAGAATGCTGCAGCAACGTTAATTTGGGGATGTTTCAGCAATTTTGATTAGGGGATGTTGCAGAAACGTTGATTTGGGGATGTTGCACAAACGTTTATTTGGGAACTTTGCATTAACGTTGGTTTGGGATGTAGAATATATAAACACCCACTTGTGGCTATGAATATACCATTTCTAATAGACATTTCACATAATTAAAACTAAACTCGTAACGCGATATTTAAACAATGAATAACATTCATCAAACGCCTATACAAGGACACTACAGCACTATTGGCATGAAAATTTGTTGTAAATCAAAAGTTCACAATAATATTTTCTACCAGTTTAATAAATGAGATAAAAGAAAGAATGTACCTTGAATGCCCCGCAAACTAGCGCAAGAAAAAAACACGCAACAGCAAATACAACAAGCAGAGCACCCAAACAAATTGACGGTAATGGCGGTAAGTACATAATTAATGTATTACAAGTCAAGTGGCAACTAAATGAATTAATAAAATAAAAGAGAATTAAGAAAACCTCTACAATAATTAAATATATAACAAAAATAATAATTACACAAGTAAGTCGTAGTTCAAAATTATTTAAAAGCTTATTTAAAACAGAATCTCAAAGGAGAGTTCTTGACGAGGTAGTAGGCGACCATTGTCAACGTTATAGCAATGTTACAAAAAAACCTCAATATCTACGAATTTAAACCTGAAACGTTGGTACTTTGAGAAACGTTACTGCAGCGTTGACAATAGACATGCAACCAAAATGAAACAATACAATGTTGTGGCAACGTTTCTGCAACCAAGTGTGCTGTATGGGCATCGATCTTGAAACAGTGGGTGCCGATTTAGGTCCTTGTAACTTGCCGTGTAAAAGCCTACATAATGGTTCAATCGCAGTTGTGAACAACACCATAGACAGAGGGCATCCCTGTCTGACAGAGCTTTGGATAAGAAATGGCGAGCCTAAAAATTCATATTGCTGTACTCGCGATGTGGCTCCGTTTTGAATCATTTTAACCCACGATATTGCAGCTGGAGGGAAACAACAGTGTTGCATAACAGCGAATAGATAGTCATGGTAGAACCTATCAAAGACTTTTTCTAAGTTAATGTTGAGGAAAGCCGCCACTGAGTGTTTCATTGCAATAATGAGTTGTGTATCGCGCAACGCTAAAATTCCATTTATAATTGATCTTGGAGGTATGCCACATTTCTGCCCTTGTCCAACAATGTCCAGCAAGGATTTGGCAAAACGGGCAGTGCATACTCGCGCCACATTCTTGTAGTCTGCGCACAATAACGAGATCGGGCAGAAGTCTTCAGGGCCCCTAGGATTTCGTATTTTCGGTACTAACACAATTATTCAATGTCCCAAAAGTTGTATGAAACTCATACGGAATACCGTCTGGGCCAGGGGAACATCGGGAGGGCAGCCCTAAGACGATGTTTGATATTTCTTCATTGCTACATATTTGGTCAAATACGCCTGAATGGCGCGGATCTACTTGCGTGTCACAGTCCCGTAACACTACCGGCAAGTATGAGGGGTCCGTGTGTTGTCTTGCATACAGTGTAGTGAAATGTTCCGTAACTATGCGAGGAGACATATTACCCTGGTCGTTATATAATAATATTCCGTCTGTATCCTGTAAAGTAGTAATACTTCGCTGTCGGATTTGTTGTTGTTCCTTTGCAAGTGGAAAAAGTTACACTTCTGTCTCGTAACATTATATTGCGGAGTTGTAACTGTTTGGCGTCTAGGTCCTGTAACGCTTGTTTAATATTGTGCATAGGTATACTCACATTCTCTCATCTATTAACTCGTATTTGCAGCTCCCGGAGTATAGTTTCGTAGTAGTCCCGGGTCTGACGCCTTTCTGGAGCCTGCCAAAAGGCGTGTTTTTTAAAGAGACTGCGTACATTTGGTTTTACGCAATTTTCCCACCATGGTGGGACAGGGACAGGGAAGGGTACTTATGTTTCCTATTGCACCACTGTATCCAACTGTTGCAAAAGTCTGTTTTTACTACGTCTTGGGTTAGTAACATGGTATTTAAGCGCCAGAACCCACGCCCATGACGTGTTACTGTTGCAAACTGTTGATATAGATGGTTCACTTTCAAATGAGCACTTACTAACACTTATAGTAATAAAAATAATGTCTTCATTGGGGGTATAGGGGTAAAGTTTTGAGAGTTATGAAATGTTTACACTAGTTTTCAGTTACACTGGATTTCTCGTATCAAAAATAGTAAAAACGGCGGCAAAATGGCTAACGGAAAATTTTAAGCAGTACTCAGTTTATTCTGAACAGCCAATACGTAAACAAAACAGCAAAATGATCGCTAAAATGCACTGGTAGCACATCGTAGTGGTGTAACTTGTCGGCAGACTGGCTGATGATGTAAAATCTATCAAGTCGTGTTTCGCTGTGAGGCATAATGTAAGTATAATGTGGAAATGGGACATTTAGCAATCGAGCAACATGAAACAGTCCCAGTTGTGTAATGATCTGACTGAGCGAAACGGTAATGGGGCAAGGGGCTCCCAAATGATCTTTTGGGCGTATGATGCAGTTATAGTCGTCGCCTAAGATATACTGAGTACAAGTTGGTGGAATAAACGACAAGATATCGTGAGCGAAAAATTGGTTTCGTTCAGCTCTAGTCTGATTTCCAGAGGACGTGGACACATTTATAAGGGCGACATCTCCCACACGACAAGAAATAATTCTACCCGAAGGATGGAGACAGAAGTCTGTCGGTTAGATTCCCGTGCGGAAACAATGGCAGTACCACTGCCATGATCGCCAACATTTGTGTGTACATTCCATAGTGAGAATCCAGATATGACATGAGCAATGGCGTATGTCCACAAACCAATAAATTCTATTTCGTGCTGTGCTACTTCTTCTTATAAAAACAATATATCGACTGCGTATTGCTGTATGAATGTTTATATGGCGTCGAATCTCTGGCGGGATGATACGGTGCAGATTTTTAGAGTCGTTATTGTTAGTACGTTAATCATTTAGATAAGATGAATGTTTATCATGTTTAATTTGGTCGATTGGGCAGGAAATTATTGTGAACTCCCGTGATATTTAGGCTCACATCAATTTTTGAATAACAGTTTGCGCTAGTTCTGTATTTTCTAAACGGTCTTGTATTCTTTCAGCACGAGTCGGCGAAAGGGCAAGTGATTTACGTACAGGGCTGGTACTGCCTGTCATACCTTGGGTGTCACGAGTGTGTTTGCAAACAGTTTGCTCTAGTGGTTGTATTCCCATGTGGCTGTTTCCCTTGTTCTCATCTCAGTTTCTTTGGACCATGAGAAAACCTCACATGAAGACGTGTTGTCTGTGTGGAGTGGAGTGAGAGTGTCGCCACGTGCCTGACTAGGCTCCCCGGCAAGTTCCATTTCACTGTCGGTATAGCATTTAATGGTGTCTCGTTTGCGGCAGTGTCTGTCGTGGAAATGATACCGTGCTTCACTGGTAATAGAAGGACAAACAATTAGGTCACCAAGGACAGGTTTCACCAACCAAGTTTAAACGATTTAATCTAGATTACTCGATACTCAAGGCCAGTTTCACCAACGAAGTTTAACTTTGCCACAAAGCGAGATTAACAAAACTCGATGAAGAGCTAAATCTGAGTTTAAGTTAGAGGTGCGTTCCACCAGCAACACAGCGAGTTTAAGTTACCTGAGATTAGTTAAACTTGTCTGCACGATGGGTTGTGTGAGCTGAGTTGCCTTTATTGTGTCTAAAATACCCGAACACTTGTCGGAAATTGCCGAATGTGTTTTTGTGAATGATTTCATTTGGAAACTTTGTTACAACGTTCTTGAGGGGAAGCAGGGAGTGATTGCATTATACTATCTAGGGGGGGGAGGAATACAGCTAGGGGGCTAGGTACCCCTGGGTAACTGTGGAGCAAAGCAAGAAAGAAAGACTGGGGTAAGATAATCCAGCAAATATAATTTACATTATTTAATTGCTGTAAATGCTAATGTTTATCTACACACAATTGTTTAATTATTTTCTCGTCTGTATATTCTTGCTAACATGAAAGTACTTTTACAGAAGAAAATTTTTGGAAACCCAGTTGCCAAAGTAATTATTTGTAAAACTACAATAGTTATCCTTGTAATAAAATACAAAGTTTATGTTTGTAAAATTACAAGGAATAACCTTGTAGTTGTACTTTCAATAAGGAAAAAATAAATAAATTTAAATGCGCACTGTACTTCATAAATAACACTGAACTTATTTATCAAATAACTTTTGAATAAAAGACGCTTACATGCAATTATTTTGAAAATTAAAAAAATTTGGAAGTGGTAAGCATCGAACCCCTCTTCCTACTCGCAGAACCTACGCATTTTACCTCTATACCACTGTGACCGCTGTACTGAATGTGTATGTATCAATTAAAGTAAACGGACCGACTGTTTTGACAAGCGGAAATGAATTTGGAAGTCTGTATCATCATTCTCATTAAAATAATAATTTCTTTCTCTAATCCTACGAGGCAGATACACAGGTATAAAGTCTTTATCGTCTGTATTGTCTTCAAATACCAAATTATACAGTGCTCACGCCATTTTATTATGAACTTAAGCGAGATTAAATTTAACTGCTCGATTGTGGTCGGGTAACGTCACTAATCTCGCTTAAGTTACTAATAAAATGGCGCGAGCACTGTATATTTTGGTATTTGAAGACAATACAGACGATGAAGACTTTATTCCTGTTGTAACGTTTCTACTCTTGTTTACTAAGGAGAACTGCAAACATCTCCACTGCATGTATAAATTAAAATGCCACGGCTGTAACTCAGTCCCATCTAGCAAAAGAAGACTCTCTCTGTCAGGGTATCCGTAGGATAAAGTAAATGTAGGCTGATATGTTTTAGTTAGGTACACGAAATGCTGAAGTATGGTTTTAAGTGTAACAATAAGAAACT
>PNEQ01104430.1:0-13300 GCA_003012365.1 Medauroidea extradentata
CAAAGTCTTCCACTTCGGCATCAAAGTCTTCCACTTCGGCATCAAAGTCTTCCACTTCGGCATCAAAGTCATCCACTTCGGCATCAAAGTCTTCCACTTCGGCATCAAAGTCTTCCACTTCGGCATCAAAGTCTTCCACTTCGGCATCAAAGTCTTCCACTTCGTCAGCAAGGTTTTCCACTTCGGCATCAAAGTCTTCCACTTCGGCAGCAAAGTCTTCCACTTCGGCAGCAAAGTCTTCCACTTCGGCAATGTCGTCCACATCGACAGCAAAAAGTTCCACGTCGACAGCAAAGTGTTCCACTTCGGCAGTAAACCCTCCCACTTTGGTAGCAAAGTCTTCCATCTCAACTATAAACCCTTCCATGTCAGGGCAGACACTTTGTAGACCTACATTTAAGTCAAATAAAGTTGTAATGGAGGATGATGATTGGTATTGCGGGGTGTGTGAAATCGGTTATTTGGAAGATGTAAAAAATGAAAACTGGTAATGCATGGGTACAGTGCTCATATTGTTTAATACCATACCACGTGCAGTGCCAACCTACCGATTCTGGAGACCTTGTTTTCATGTGTGATAGTTGTGCAGATCATGAGAGTGAAGTCAGCGAGTAAAGAGTCGAATAATTAAGTGCAACTGAATCCTTAGATGTTCTTGTACATAATTCCATGTGTAAATAATTTTCTAAGATATTTTTGTGTTTTTTTGAAACTTCTATTATGTTATTTTTTTTATTGAAACTTTCATGATGCTATTATTATTGTGTTTTTTTTTTTTAACTTCAGTGATGCTACTTCTGTGTGTTTTTTTATTTGTAATATTATTTTTATGTTTTTGAAGTACGCTAAAGAATGTATTTTAAGCAATTTTAAAGATATTTTGTGCATTTGACTGCAAAATGCATGCACTCACGAATTTACCTAACCATTATCACGAAATTAGATAACCATATCACGAATATACCTATCACATCTTTAAAAGTTTAACTTCAATTTTTGTGTAAAATGATCTATTCTAATGGAAAATATAGCTTACATTGTTTGCACTATATCGGAGTCTAACTAATCTGACCCATAATAATGGTTTTGCGTGGCGTCGTTTGAAAACAAGTCTAAAAAACAAAATTTATCACGAAATTACCTTACTTTACCCTACTTAATGCAATAGGTCTGACAAAAGAAATTTTTGGCACAGACAAAGTCCTGAACCAGATTACAATGCACATTGCTAAACTTGAAGCAATAATTTAAAATATTGAAAACATGCTAACATCAGTTTATAATCCACCTCCAATCATTGTTTTAGAAGGGAAAAATAAGCCAATCTCTAGGCCACCACCTAGGAAAAACAACATATAAATAACCTAGAGGGGAGGGGATGCATGTCAGGAGATGTCTCTCCCGAGCTCTTGGGGCTTCAGTCAATGTTAAGATGTCGTTCTTAACTCACCAGTGGGAAAGTGAAGACAACGAAATGCTGGACGAGCTCTACTATGTCGCTGTGGCAGAGATGTCTACCTGCCAGACATCAGCTCCACCAACACCACTGCCACTGATTCGTCTGCGGCAGAACCCCGGCCTCTCCTACGACAAGGACAAGGTACAGATCGTCGGAGTGTTCGGGGCAGCCAAGCGGTCTTCTGACTGCATCTGGCCTGCTGAAAAACGAGGACCAGCAGCAGGGCGACCAGTGATGGCGGTGTCACCCATTGTGCATGTGGCAGTGGAGGAGGAGAACAATGTGGATGACAAGGACAACGACAATGATGAAGTGGAGAAGGTTGCCTTCCCTGAGAAAGAGGAGGGGCAGGAGGAGGAAGAGGACAACATGGGGGAGGAGGTGCGGCGGGAACTCGTTATGCAGCGGGCCAAGGTTCGGGACTCCAGCTAAGGCTCAACATGCTGTGGCAAAGATCCGCCACACTGCCACCACCCGCTTCCAAGAGGAAGTCCTCTTCCTCCTTCGAACATTGCTGGGATGAGGACTTGCCCAGCCACCTCAAGGTTTGTAAATAGTGTGTATATATTGTAAATATGTGTATAGTAGTGTAAATGATACATGTATATAGTGTTTTTAGTTTTTTAATAAATTAGATTTTTTTAAACATAACATTGTGCGTTGAGACATTATTTCATATGTATGTCATTATGTTTTTCTTAAATAGCATCAGATGTATCAGTCCTTGTACACTCAATCAGTATTTACATAGAACACAATATGCAAAGTATTACATTTTATGTCATTACTACAAAAGGTTTTAAAAATTAAGTAATTATTGAAAGGAATAATAATGCAGTTATTATTACACATAATAAAAACAAATACCTATGGTGACATATCAACAATATCATGCCTCTCAAGACTATCTATCTTGCTGCCTGGAAGCATTCATTTAAAAAATAATATTGGTGATAGGGGCGAGAGTCCTGTCTATGGTACATTACCCATCCTTTTTAAACACATATGTATACTGGTGGAGTCGAATCAAATAAGTAAATAGGAAACAAAGATGGCTGCTCACAGTAGAATTTTAAAAAAATTAAAATATGGTGGGCTCCAAATAACTGTTGAAATTTGGTCGGGGGTAAATTATTCCAAGATGGCGGATAGATCCAAAATTATTTTTAGAAACTTGTTTAATTTTGGAAAATTTTGAGTAATGTAATCGAAGATGGCAGCTGGAAACAAGATGGCTGCGATGACATCATCCAAGATGGTGGATGCAGGACCACGGTACCACAGCCTCCAGCCTCTTGTCCCAGAACTGTCTTTTTTATACTACTCTGGCTGTTGGAAGGAATCTGAAGATTTGGCAACTGTATGTTCGATTTGCATTCGTGAACGGTGTGTTAAAAGAACCAGTGTACATGAATGTCCCTGACGGTGTTGATGTGTGTGGAAGCAGCGTTCAACCGGTGCAACACAACATACCAGGTTCGATTCTAACCTCACTTGTACCAGGTGAGGTATGTGATGTTAATACAAGGAACTGCTGGGCAGTTTGATGTACATAATGACAGGCACTAGACCTGACATAAATTTTGCAGTGTTATGTTTTTCAAAATTTCAGAATTCATTTGACATTTTCACATGGAAACATCTAAAAAGTATATTGAAAGACCTTAAAGGGTGAGGTTTTAGTTTTTTATTTCTGAATAGTGACAGTGTTAGTAAGTACGCTTTGTGCATTTGTTGACTCAGATTTTGGGAATGGCACCTTTGATTGGAAAAGTGTAACTGAATATCTGCTGAGTCTATATGACAACTGCATTGTTTGGAGGTCAAAGATTAAAATGTCAGTTTAAGCAGTTGTGAAGCAGAGTACAATGCAGTGTCTGAATGGTTCAAAGAATGTAAGTGTGTGTTTCAAATGATTGAAGAGGATGTAGGTGAAAAATGAACACCAATCACTGTATTTGAGGACTATAAAGATGACACTCTTGAAACTAAGATAATCCAGCACATTGATGTTAAATAACATTTAATTAGGAAGAAGTGCAGTCAAGTAATATTAAGCTAATGTATGTGAGCTCAAAAGAGCAAGTTGCTGACGGTTTGACTTAAAGGCTTAGTAGGGCTAGATTTGATAGATTTAGATCTGCAATAAGAGTTGTGGACCTAAAGAATTGGGGGAGGCTGTGAGTAAGCAATTCTGTAGGAATGGTTGGCATGACTGGGGCAAGTGGGATGGCAGTAATGGTGATGCTCTACTCTGTATGAAATTTGTTGTGGTTAGTCATGTACTACATTGAAATACTGTTGTTACATCGCGCCTGAGTATCTACTGATTTTTACCAGTCACATCTCTGGATGGCCTGTAATTAATTTTGTAAAACGACTCTTTACAGACAAACACACATTTTCAACACAAATTCTACATTTTTATTATCATTCCCTTCTGTTTAACAACTTTTCTTACTCTTTTCTTTCTTTTCCTCCATGGTATATTAACACAAAAAAATATGACAAACTTTGATATAAATAGTCTTGTACATAGTCTATGTTCCGAAACGTAACATCCTCGCACCCTTTTGAATTTCTTCCATGAGGCAACAATTCAAAATCAAACAAATCGACAAAATGGTGTTGTCCTGCACACTATGTTTATGCCTTGTATCTCATGGGTATCCTTTGTAAGCTGTACATTACAGGACAGAGCATCATCATCTTTGTTCCACCATAGTCCAAGAACCTGAGTCACTTTTGATGATTCCTCCCTGTCATTCTGTACACTATCCTCCCAGCCTCTGAGTTCAAACTTTGCTTCAGCGAGAAGTTTTGTAGAACTTTCAACAAAAATATTTAACTCCTCTTCTGTGTCAAAAGATGGTATGCAATTGTAACGTAAGTAGATCTCTTTAATTTGTCTGCGGTCTCCCTGTACTCAATTTGACTATTATCAAGATGGAGGTCAAGTTCTGCACCCAAACGGAATGGGCTACAATTAAGCCCGAACACAACTAGCTTGTGTCTGAAAATCCTTGTTTTTCCCTGCGAAAAATTATGCCACCATAAAAATCTCAAGTAATCTCTGTCAGGAGGAGTCACAGAAATTTGTAGAAATGCTTTCTTTATATCAGAGAACACTCCTATTTTTCCTTGCCGGAATCTAGTTAAAATTGGGGGAATTTGTTCAAGTAAATTTGGACCCTTTTCTAAACACTCATTCAGCTATGGTGATCCTCTTCCTCGACAAGACGCATCGAACACAGGCCTAACTGTGGTTATTGAATTTTCTTTAAAAACACCACGGTGTGTGACAGATAATGGCATCTGTTTTCTCTTTCTTCAGGTGGTAAATCTTCAATAATTCTTTCTCGCAACCAATCATTGAGCACACTGTCATAAGCATTGAATTTTTATACACATATCAGTCTCATTGTTGTTGACTCGCATCTTTTCTTTGCAGTATCAAAATTATCACAAATTTCTTCAAATCTGTCGTCCCTAGGAAGGTGAATCTCAAACCGACCCTCTTCATTTACAGAGACGGTTTCCTTGAAATGGTACAATGTAGCAGCCTCTGTTTCCATCTTGGATTGTTTCTCCACTGGATCTCTTATCCCAAGAATATCTAAATCCCATAAATCTTTAACTGCAGAGTTCAAGCTCAACATTGATGCCACATGTACGTTGCATGTAATGTGGCTTTCCTTAGTAGAAAAGCTGCCCATGATGACCCAACCAAGGCGGGTCTCAACTGCTACTGGTCCACATTTCAATGTTTTAACTCTTCCAGTCAGAAGCAACCCACAAGTATCAGCTCCAATAAGCATTTCAATTTCAGGTCTCTCATGTCCACAGTCAGATATAAATATATTGTGGGTTTTCAGTTCCTTCATCCAGGGTCCCTTCTCTAGTCGCGGAATTTCACCACAGATCATTGACTGGTCAAGTACTGGTATTTCACAGTACCATCCAATCTACTCACATTTACATGATAATTTAAATGGGACTGTTTTTCCGATGTTGTACCCCCAAATAAACTACGGATTAGTGTTTCAGAACGGTAACATGTCAATCCAATAGCAGAAGCAGTTTTTTAAAGTATGTATGACCGCTGGGATCCACAATCAATCAAAACTCTAATGACACGATCTTGCTTTCCTCCCATTACTTTTACCATTAAAGTCTGCAAAAAAAAATGTATGGTTGTAACATTGAATGGTAAGAGATGTACAAGGCGAGTCTTCCTTTACTTCTTCAATCCCAGTTGTTTCTTTAACTATCTTCCGATGTGCTTCTGGACACATCAAATTGTAGTGACCTCTACTACGTAAGTCACATTTCACATTTTTCTTGCATGTTTTTGAAATGTGTCCCTGCTTCAAACATTGGTAACAGCACCCATTCTTCAGTAAGATATTCATTTTTTCCATTAATGTCATTTTCTGTTCCTTGAAACAGTCTTTGCTGTGGTGTGAGTTTTTGCAGAACACACACCTAGAGTCAAGGTACTTGGATTCTCCCGAAAATAGGTTGCTTGCTGTAGGTATGTTTTCCACTTCTCTTGACTTCAATTTTGATCTTGTAGCCCTTGGACTACGAGTCTGGAATCCACTTTGTGCTAGAGATATTCTTTGCTCCCCCTCCACTTCGTTCTTAAGAAACAACAACAAATGTGACAATTTTTCATTGTACTCATTCTCTGGTGTTTTTGTCTGGGTTAGCTGTACAGAATTTCTCAACCATACCCTGAGTATGTCTTATGGGAGAGAGGATTCAACTAATGGGAATAAAAATGCAGCATACTTGTTACCCATCATACCAAGATACTCAAATGACCTGAGATGGGATTCCAGACTGTCATATAGTTGCAAAGGGCTTAGTTTTTCAGGAGAAGCGACATTCTGAATAACTAGACCTAGTAAGTCACGGACATATAACTCAGTAAGTAATTATTTCCTTCCAAACCTGCTTTGAAGACACTGGATTGCCTTTTCATAGTTTTCAGCAGTGGGCGGAAAGCTATTTACAACATGTCTGGCCTTACTGCTTTCTACTGTTGCTTGAATAAGATACTGGAACTTGTCTTCTCGTTCTATTTCAGCATCATTGTGAATACGACTAAATTGGCTCCAAAAACCTATCAAATTTCTAACGTCACCATTGAACTGTCTCAATTCTATTTTTGGAAGCTTTAGTTTCTTTTTCACTGAACAATCGGTCGCAGTATGAACAACACAATTTTTAGACAGCAGACCCTCTAATTTCTGACGAGCCTCATCTAACCAGTTATAATACTCTTGAATATGTTCGTATTCTGAACAATATAATGAATCATCTTCATAATCTAAGAGAAGTTCCAATATTTTATTATCAACCCCTTTAAGCTGGGTACCATAACGCTCTAGTTTGACTAGTTGCAACCTTACCTTGTCTGTATCTGTCTCGGCCATCATTGCTTTGTAAGCTTTCGTGAAGTTCGCACGAACTGGTGCTCTCGATTTAATCAGCTTCTCCACGTTTGTTCTTGTAATTAACTTCACGATACAAGGGTGTCCTGTCGCGGTCGCCACTAATGTTACATCGCGCCTGAAAATCTACCTGTTTTTTACCAGTCGCGTTTCTGGATGGCCTGTAATTTAGCTTGTAAAAAGACTCTTTACAGACAAACACACATTTTCAACACAAATTTTCCATTTTTACTATCATTCCCTTCTGTTTAACAACAACTTTTTTTACTCTTTTCTTTCTTTTCCTCCACGGTATATTAACACAAAAATATATGACAAACTTTGATATAAATAGTCTTATACATAGTCTATGTTCCGAAATGTAACAACTGTGTATAGTTACACTCTGGTGCTATTAAATAATGCGAGAACTGTAAGTTACTGTTTTTTTTTTCATTTATTGCAACATACATGCATTAACTTTCGATGGAACATCTTCCAATATCAGCATGGGGGAGCTGTTAGGTGCTCAACTTTTGGTAAATTATCCTGTTACCTACTTCAATCACCAGAGATATTCTTCAAAGAAAGTTCACATCATCCTAGATCATGGACACACGATAAAGCTTATTATAAACTGCCTTGGTGAAAACGTTTTACCAAATGGAAAGGGGTCTATAATATACTGGAGTTTCATTCAAAAGCTGGGAAAACCAGAAATGAAAGGTTTAGTGCTTGGTAACAAGCCCACAAAAAACCCCTAAAATGGAAAAAACCACAAAATGAAAGTGAAATTGGCTGCTCAGGTAGTGTGTTACTGATGCATTTAAGGGTGCTGAAGCTACAGCTGAATTCATCACGATATTGACACACTATTTGATATTAATTCTCATAGCATCAATTAAAAAAGAAAATGAATGCCAGTGGAAACAGTTTCATACACAGGCAGAAAATTACATCAAAGCACTTAAAATAATGGAGGCACTATGTAATGGCTATGTTTATGAAATCTCAGAGCAAAACTGGCTTTCTTGGTTTTTTTATTAATATGAAGAGCATTACTTGTTTGTACGAGTTGATGCCCCATCACTACTATAAACTATTAACCCCCTGAGCTTGTCCCTTTGAGGTTAGGCCTCATGTGTTCACCTCAGGTCTCAACTTTGTGTACCGTTAATTTTTGATGCCACACTAAAAAGGGTTCACCATGTTTTTCTATAATATGTTTTCATAGCAGATTCCCGAAATGGGACGGAATAAAATTGTAATAGTGCTCCACGTGTTTTGTAAACAACAACTACAGCCAATACAAAGACTTGCACAAAAGTGAATATCAATGGACATGTTTTTATGTGCGTAACTATTTCTGTACAAATAAGTGAAGTGTATTTGTATTTATAATTAAAACCGTTATTCTATTTTAATTTTACTGCATTTTTTTTAGTTATTTTGAGACCTGGAGGGAATTTAGCACCATATTTCCCCTCATCATGTGTTTTGTTTTGGAGAAATACATGAGTGGTGGGCGGCACACCTGCAAGCAGCAGACAGCCTCGCCTCTGCTCCGACTTATTTCCACCCAGACCCCCTAACTCCGGGTATTTAAGGAGCGCGTTTCGCCCATGATTTTCAGAGTTCGCTGGCAGTTCACTGGGCTCCCGACACACGGCACACACACACTCTACACAGTCCTACCATGAGGCTGGCTTCTTGCAAAGGGAGCCCTTCTAATCCTCGGAGCTAGCTTCTTGCCTAAGGGAGCCCATCACCCATCTCAGGTGGTTTCTTGCAATGGGGAAACCCTCACTCCCCTTACCAAGTTCTACTTTTTGCCTAAGGTAGTCCCTCATCCGCCATTCTATGTACAATATGGAAGTGCCGCGGGGTAACTAAGAAGGTGGCGCCGACACGGATATCTCCTGCGCCACACAATAAATAAGGGAACACACCCTACAGCCCGCCTACACTAGCCACCACGAGGTGCGCTATCCCAGAAGTCGCGATATAGTTGTCTATGATCAGTGCAGAGGTAACCATGTGTATCGGGGCGCGCGAGTATAAGTTCACAGGATTAATCAGGCATCATCCGAGATTGAGATTAGTGGACCATAAATGCGATTGTCAGTGGAAATACACATACAGTGCAATCTTTACATTTTTACAGTTTAATCAATAAGACTTCACAAAAGTTCGTGTATCGATTGAACAGCATTGTGAATGTGAATTTTTGGCTCAATACACTACATTTCTGGAACTCCATTCTTTTAATTTATAATGAATAATTCCTTGGAATACTTAGAAATTCATGTGAGTCGTGATATTATTGCTCTGCGAGACCCTAGGGAAAGGGCCGCACAGGAGCGACGCCGTCAAGTAAGAGGATCCATACAAAAACAGCGATTAAATCTATCGCCGCAAAAGCTACCTGGTCCACAGCTCTCCTTCGAAGAGTTTTGCAAAGTACAGCACTGTGCGCTCACGCATCCGCGGTAGTAGCCAGCGACGTACAAACGCCACCTTCCAAGAGGAAGCATCCCCTAAAGCGTAATCGCCAATCATTGAGCTGGATCTTACGGCGCACGGCCCGAAAGCCACCTACGCTGCTGAGCCCAATCAAATCCCCCCACTCAGGCCACGCTGCCACATCATTAACGAGTTCAGCAGATGAGAACCGAGGCCCGCCAGGAACCTAAACCACTCAGCGATCGTACGCAGCAGCTGCTGCGCGACCTCTTCTGAAACAGATGAGCGACTTCATACCTGTCTCCTTCTGTGCAACTAGTACGTGGCTCCTCCCATCTCGCTCACTGAGGCACGCCCTAGATTTAACCCAGATCCCCAAGGTATCCAACTATTCTCAGATTGCACCCGCTTCCCTCCTCGGGAACCACAGACCTCTCATGCAAAAGGACTGCGACGAGTCAGTCTCTCTTGTTGAGACCAAATTGCTTGAGTATATTCTTACCTATAAACTTAGTCATGACCATCGTGAAACGTTTTTCGGTGCCATAAGACACAAGTGTGGTTGGAATAATAACCCTTCAGTCCATGTATTTAAATCTGCACATCGCACCTTGCTATTGCACATTGAAATTGCACCTTGAAGTTCTAGTAACTGTATCCTTCCATATCAGCATAAATGTCTCTATGCAAGCAGTAGGTCAGTGAAGAAAGTAGTTGAAGATACGGATAATCATGAAAGAAGGCAACATGTCTTCAGTACATATTCTGATCACAACTCCTCTTGTGCACATACCCCATACCAAGAACTTTCACAATATGTTGATCATGTTATTGAGCACATTGCTGAGTATGTTATTAAGACAATTATGTCTATAGTTACTTGCGCTCAATGCATGGAAGCACTGTACAGCAACAGTTCAAAAAATTTTACACTTGTTCATTTGAAGTCAATAGGATGGTTGACTTCACCATCTACTGATGTTGTCAAGATTTGTAAATTGACTGAGTAGTGTCTTCGCATGTTAAAAATTAATTCCAGTAGTAGTTGCGAAACATTTTCGAAACAAAAGAAAATTATTATTTGGAAGCATTGAATGAATCTGTCGTGTTGAAGCATTTTGAAACTCTTGCATATCATGTCTTGAAACTGGGACCTTTTGACAGCCACATGAATAATTTAGTTAAAATTATAGAGGAGAGAGATTTCAATTTACGAATCTATCATGAAACCAAAAAAATCTACATGAAAATACAAGAACGTTGCATACATAATAAGTTAACCAGAACAGTAATTTTTAAGAACTTGTAATAGGCATACTTCTTTTAAGAAACTTTGTTTTGTTGAATGTTTAGGCATACACTATAATTCTTTACTTTTATTGTATTTTTGTACATTAAAATGCTGCCAATGTAAATCTAAAATTTAAGAACAGTTAGATCTCTCTCACAAAATGTTTATGCTCTAATGATCTGCATACAGAATTTTTATTTTGCTTCAAGAAGTAAGCTTTTGCCTTAAGTTAAAGACCTAGAAGATCTGCACTGGGCAAAATCTCTTCACTCACTGAAATGTGTATTACGACTTGTAGTTTGTACTGTAACTTTTGGTTTCATCATTGAGAACAAATAATACTCAAATTTACTGTCAATTAAACGCCCTTCTCATGGTTTAACAAATCTGTGTCTTGTACTACAAGTTGTAACCCTTGAAACTAGATTTGGATGTAATATTTTGGTTTGTAATTTTTGTGTAACATTGGTTACTTATGGTTCTCAAACACACAAATACTTACTAAAGCTAATACAGACTTTGGAAACTATTTAACGAGAATATTTCATAGTCAAGTTAACATATCTGTGGTGGGTGTGTAAAACATGTTAAGTCACGTGCAATCGTAAAGTTACTTAACATGTTTGCCAGAACCAGAAAGAAAGGTGAATGTGTGTGTGTGCATAGTGTGTAAAGTTACAGTTAAGTTTCCTTTAATGCAAATGACTGTGCATATTGTGTTATGTTCACATAGTCAATGATGTAGCAGTGTAAAATGTGTTATGTCTGATGTATGTGACATAACACACTATACTCTCTTAGTTTGTATGTTATATAGTAGTGTACAATGTGTTATGTCTATAGTCTTAAGACATAACACACTATGCACTGTAACATTACATAAATGTTTAAGGACTTGACACGTTTTACACTATTAGTGAGAACATTAGATAAACTAAATTTATAAAAAAAACTTAGGTTTAAGCATTAGTAAGGCACAATTAATGTTTGTGAAACATATTATTAGAAATGCAATATAAGGTGTTGTAGTATTGCTTTACGAGTTTTCATAAGTTGGCAAACTAACAAAATTTTTCGTATGTTGGCACAGTGCGAATAATAAACAATGCATGTAGCAATTCATTTCTCTATGAATGTACATTGAGTTACTCAGTTGTTCATCGTAAACTACGAATAAAGAGTGTGTATAGTGTTTGGATGCATAGAACTGTAGACCCAAAATTCTTTAGAGATTTAGATGTTTTGTTTATTAATCTGTTTTTAATATTGCTAATACCTGAAGCTGGCAACTCTAAAGAAAAGAGACTGTTGTTTCTGTCTGCCAAGTTTTTCTTCGTAGCATCTTTGTGAAGTATACGACGATGTTTTCAAGAGGAAAGAAAATGGCAGGAATGGTCTTAAAAGATCTGAATGAAACAAATGACATTGATAACAAAGGTAAGGAAAATGTATTTGTGTATTTCAATGCATTACTTATCAATTCTGGACACACTATCTGTTAAGCTTTGTAAAGATAGGAAATCATTTCCAGGTGAGAAATGGTGGGAAACTGTGGCGGTTTGAAATGTGTGTATGATCTCTTTGTAATAACGTTCCATGGGTCACAAAGAGATACAAAAATATGGTAAAATAGACTAATAGCTAACACGTTTCACTAGTGTCCGGTATTGAAGGTATTTGGTTTATTGGTAGAAGTATTTTATTAATTTATGTTTTTATACAGATACATAATATGTTACGTAACAATGCTGAAACCCAGTTTGAAACATAACACTGTCACATACTCCAAAATGGTGAATTTATAGCTTATGTTGCGAGTTAATAATACCAATCTACTTCCGCAACAATGCTAAATCTAATACAAACTTGAATGTAGTTTGTTAAATCAACCCATACAACAACTTGCAATAATGGTATTTTTCACTAGGTTTTATTAATGTGGGCAGAAGACATTAATGATAGGTAATGCTAAAGCCTTCGTACATTGTTACATCGGGTGATTTAAATCATACTCTATCTAAAGAATTATAGAAAACCTTCAAAGGTAATTTTCGAAACAAACGAGCTATTTATATCTCTTTCTTGCACTATCCCCGTTAAGGTAGCGGCAAAATAAGTTAGTTAATCCTATATTATAGGAGTGCATAAAAAAATATTTTATTTCATGTCACTACTACAAAAAATCCACCGAAAACCATAAAACAGACACTGTAAATGTTTTTGTAAAATAGTAATTTCATGTTAGCTTTGAGGTACGTTTTTAAAAAATAGTTCTGAATATGTATGTTTTA
This sequence comes from Medauroidea extradentata, assembly GCA_003012365.1. Classification (NCBI taxonomy): domain Eukaryota; kingdom Metazoa; phylum Arthropoda; class Insecta; order Phasmatodea; family Phasmatidae; genus Medauroidea; species Medauroidea extradentata. The sequence continues at coordinate 12,943 of PNEQ01104430.1, forward strand.
GGTTCGAGCCCTGATCCTTCGATTCCTGAAGAATTACAACACATTTTGAACTCTGATGACTCTAACAAGGATCCACATTTTGATGATGATGAGGCATTGTCTTCAAGTGATTCTGGCGAATATGATAAACCACCAAAAAGTAGAAAGACAGTACAAGAGGTTATAGAGGGACAACAGTCAAAGCGATGTGCGCAGAACCCAATGTCAGACGACCGTCCCTTGGGCGGAGCTTGTGAAAGAGGAGGGGGTCAGTTGAGCTGTCAGGCTTTTTGTCCTTGCCTCAAAAAGAAAGGAAAAGGAGGGGATGGAATGTGGGGTTGGGAACCTGGGCGAAGGTCGTACCGAGGGGAGGGGGAAG
>PNEQ01104431.1:0-13301 GCA_003012365.1 Medauroidea extradentata
TTACGGGTTCGTATCCTGTGCAAGTCTTTGCGATGGGACATGACATCATACGAGCATATTGCGTGCGCTCTTTTCACTGAGCTAAGACAATTTATAGTTCACTGTTATTGAGTACGCTAACTGTTAAATGCCTTCATCACATATTTTATCCAGAGTTACTGTTTGTATTACATAATTTCACGCGGGCAAAGCCGCGGCCGGGTAACTATTTTGTAGAGAAATAAAGATGAATTAAAAACAAAGATGTTCTGCAATTAAAGTATCCTCAGCGTAGTGGACTGGATAAAGCTGTTTGTATTTGTTGTTATAAATATATACAGAGAATATAGTAACACCATCAATTAATACGTTATTAAAATTTAGTTACTCTTTTCTATAGTACACGCGGGCGAAGCCGCAAAGGGACAGCTAGTATGATATAATTTGTAGCTGAATTTTCTTGTGGAAATTTACTGAAAAGTTTTTTAGATTTCATCACCCAAATTACCACGTTTTGTATCGTGAAAATAAGCGTAAATGAAGCAAAAAAAAATTTTTTGCTGACCCACGGTACATTATTTTTAAAAACGCATCCACAGTGTTGTGCATCGTGTGACTGCACATTGACTCAAATTTTTTCAAAGCTTTTGGTTTAAAAATATTTGAGTTATTGTCACCAGTCTCATAAAAAGTAAGGAACAAGCCCTTAACATTAAACAGAAACTTCATTTGGGTAATTATTAAATCCAAAACTTTATTTGTTTATTTTTTGACTAATAAGTATGTCATCTGTTGTGGTAGCAATATATGTGATATGATATAGGTAAGCCTACAAGTTTAAGGAAATATTTGTTAATTTGTATGAACGATTGACTTTCTTTCAATATGTAACGTTATGTGTATTGTACAATAAAGATATCACAGAATACTGTAAAAATTCACGAGCATGTAAACTAAATTTAGCATGCAACACGCTCAGAACTTTCTGCGTACTTCATTAAGAAATGTTTTCTTGACGATTCGAAATGAAACGGGATGCCACGAGAGGGAAACAAAAATTACTCGTGTTAGAGAAGTAACATTGTTCAAGAAAACCTCACTCGTAAAGCGGCGGACGACGTCCGTAGTCTAGTATACTGCTCACTGGCTTACGGCTCCAGACGTTCCGAGTTCGATTCTATGTTCCGGCCAGGAATGTATTTGTGTTCGTCTATAGTTCTCTCTACGATTTGTCTTATACATTGGACTAAACAGAAACTTTGATAAAATGCATCTGACGGAATGTTTGGACCTGTGACGACGCTGATGAAGTTTTTAATTACTCCTAATATTATTGCTTTTCGATATAAAATAAAGGCTAAATGATCGTATGGTTTTATGAACGTTCCTTGTACATATCACGACACTGGTAATCCTGATTTTTGTATTCCAGGACTTTCCGCAATAACTCCAGATAAGTATTGAGATGGTTTCTAACGTAATCCATGGCCTGTACCTTTCTTTATTTTCCCGTGTGTACCTCAAGGCCGTGGGTATGGTCCAGTACACGTAAAACACTTGAAGTGAAGATATTTTGGTCAGCACTTAACATCGAGGGCTTTAGTACTGGTGAGGAGTGGCATGACGTGAGTATGGAGCAGCACTGGAATGAAAGTATGGGAGAAACAGGAGATCCCCGAGAAAAACTCGCCGACTAGAGGCATCGTCCTGCACGATTCCCACATGCGAAAATTCGGGGACCAAACCCGTCGGGAATCGAACCCAGATCGCCTTAGTGGGAGAGTAGTGAACTAGCCCCTGCGACCACCACGTCCCAGTATAAAGAAAACCTAGTAATTAAACATAAATCACAAGTACACAAAAGTATGTCATATATGGACAAATCCATCGTATGATGAATTCAAAAAACGTTGCAAAATTGCTAGAAAACCACAATACACTAACTGTATTCATTTTAACGATTATGTGTACTGAAAAAACGAAATTGTAATAAAGTAGTCGTTTGCACAGGAGCAAACAAATGTTAGTGTAAGCAATTGAAGTGTAAAAACCGTTCATCAGATTTCGATGAAACTTTGGTGGGCTGTTGTACGTGTGCTGGTGAAGGTTTCTGACAATAATCTATATATAATGGGTGGAGGCACAACTGGACCGAAGGCAGAAAGGGGTACCCACAAAATTATTGCATTAAATTGAAAACCAAGTGAAGATGTCACACGCAGACTATCGCTAGTTATTAAATACAATCCAATATTACGAGAAGTGGTTGTAAGAAAACGTTAATAATATAATTGTAATATGATGTCCAGAAATAAATGCCGAACAATCAGACCACGCGAATCTTGGGCAAAATTGGAGACGAAAATGTTCAGGTGGTGATATGTTTTGAGATGCCATTTTATATGCTCAATGTGGCAACATAGCGCTGTAGTTAGTCCCCTCTTGCGCGCCACAGATAATCTTACTTATCTTACTGTTCAAGGTTAAGTGAGCACTGCCTAAATTTTTCTTTCTGCTATTTTGCACTCGTCTTTAATTTTTTCAATATAAAAACTACCGTAAAACAAAAAGCCAGTGTTAATATTTCACCACACTGAGAACTTAAGCTCCTGTAAAATAAAGTTTTTGGTTATTTTAACTGTTGGGTAGTGGTCAGTTTAATGTGAACAGTATATACTACTGTCCTGATCTGCATATTATGGGTCCAGGTTAAAATTCCGAGCAGTACAAACATGATTCTATGTTTACTTGACATAACATACTTAAAATAATATCTATATGTGGAGCGCAAGGTGGACTATCTCCGTGCAGTGTAACCACACTGAGAACGTAAAATGTTGTACAAAATTTTGCCGCTAACTTTTTCGTCTCCAATTTATTCCTGGATTCACATGACGTGCTTATTATGCGGTTATTTCTTGACGCCCTGTATATGCTGCAACCTGATTGGTAGGACAGTTCTAACTAGCTATAGATGAGAGCCAACACTGGACGGCTGCCTCAACAGATGACTGTCTAGAGCCCCGGGCTGCTAGCGAGCTCCTGGTTCTCCCCTGGTGGCAGTTGGACCGTTATTTGAGAGGAGCGGGTAGGAAAACAGACGGTGGATCTGATCGAATCGAACATTCATTGTGGAGCTGCGGTAGAGAAGAGGGCAGGGGGAGGGAGATGGGGCCAGTGTTCCTGGGGACAAAGCGATACGGAGGATCTCTTTAACTGGTTTCTGTTCAGGGAGAAGGATGCGTTATTCATGAGCAGCTCCAGCAAGGACTTGGCAGAGTGGTTGGGGTAAAGTGTCGCGATGGTGGGCGAGGGGTGAGGTGTGGGTTACTTGCTGGCAGTAGTCTCAGGGGAACATCCTAGAATGTCACGTGGCACGGGCAGTTAACTCCACGCTTGCTTGTTGATTTTCCCTACATTAGCGTAAAAAAACTCAAAACTTTTCTTTTTAGCGGAATGCTTTGAAGAAATTCAAGAATGAGGACAATCAAAGGATCCACAATTTCATGTAGGCGTTTTGCAAATTAATTCAACCTTAGTTCACAAAACGTTATTATGTTTGAATTTGGCTTATTTTCATAACAAAATTGGCGAAACTTTATGAGTGCAAACATCAGGCAAACGATGAGGTTTACGGCTACCAAAACCATTAGATACAAATTATGATACATTTGTGACCAAACGATGTAGGTATTCTTCAATTTGAAAATTTGTTGCTTAAAAAATATTTTCAGAATCACTGTACAACAACAGGGGATAGCCTTAACTGCCACTTTACTGCGAGTGCAATGTTATACTAACCTTCTTACATGTCGACCTCACAGTCATATCTGTCACTGGACATACTGCAAGCATACTATTTTATAACCTTTATTTAACAGCCTTTACATATTTTCCGATCTCGTCTGTGCATAAAATAACGTTGCCAAATATTTTATGTTCTAGCTAGTTATTGGCCGTAAATTCGTTCGCGTGGCTTACAGTTTATTGTCTCTTAAAGAAGTACATAAATTCTAAGTACTCAAAATTATCTCAGGCTATTCGTAAAAGTATGCCTTTCTGTTTGCAATATATTGTTTAAAAAGTAAATTTTTTGAAACGAATAGTAAAAGTTTTTGTGGAAATTATTTGTTACCTCAAATTTTACAGATTAAATATTGTTGTTAATAATATTATTAAAAGTAATATACCACGATGCATATTTGTATTACATTATCTAATTAGAATTTTAAATCAATTTTAAATGGCACTAAAATAACGTTTAGGATCATTGATAACCGTTTTGTTTCGAAAAATTTTTTCACTTAGTTATTTTTAACCCCTTGCCCCTTTTTGCCTCCCTTCACCTATATTTAGGTTATTTGTCAGAGAAAGTTCCGCAGGGCGTTCGCATAGTTAATGACCTATAACGCCTTCTGTTCACGTCAATAACTTTTATTTTAGGAAGACACAATAAGAAGCGATAAAGTGAGCACTGCATAAAGCTTTCTTTCGGCAGTTTTGTAGCCATCTTTAATATTTTTAATATGAAAAGTTCCGTGTAAATGTTTGATCACTCCCAAAAAGATAACCTATATTGGTCCAATAAAACATATTTTTAATTAATTACAAGTTCTGTGGAGCGGGCAGTTTATAATCAACAGCCTATAAGCCTGCACTTCTACGAAAACATTTAAGAACCAAAATTTCGGCGCAGGATAAATAAAATAGTGCAGTCATATAAAGAGAAATGTTACGTTTATTATAAGCCGTAACGTCACACGGTCGACGTTGAAAAGTCCCGTACAGACGAGTCGACAACGAGAAGACTGCAGAATGGTTGAGTGCTTTGGGCATTGGGGCTGTATTCTGGCTAATTTTGTCTGCACTGACCGTTCTTAATGCTTCAGTTTCTGTGTATCGATCATGCATAAAGCGCGTGGTAGATAAATAAGCGCTGAGTTCTACAGTTGAGATCTACGGTTTTTGAAAGTCAATATAAAAAAATTACAAAACAACAATCCTTGATAATTATATTTGCCAACTTTAGGAGCAAAAATTGATTTGTTAAGCGTGAACTCTTGCGCCGCAATTAAATGTACGAGAATGTTCTTCTGATATACGTTACTCGAGGAAAACTTTAGCTCAGAAAGTTGGCAAAAACTATTTTGTGGAATTGCTGTTTTTTTTTTTTTTTTTTTTTTAATTTTTGCAAATTGGCTTCGAGGAACCTACAATTCTAAACTGATGAAGTCTTTGATTTTTTCTTGCAATGGGACAGAATGACAAACTGTATTATTGTGGACATACGCCATTTCAATATTATGTCGACCCAGAAATCTTAAAAAGAGAGAAAGCAAAACGAACAACGAAATACGAAAAAAAAGAGGGAGAAAACAAGCCGAGTTGGCTATAGTCAACACATCCATAAACCAAAACATCAGTACATGAAGGATTCTATAAAGAATTAGTCAACAACAAATAAAGGAAAAAATAATGATAAACGACGAAAAATAAAAGTCGAAATACAAAACAAAGTAGGCCTAATATGTAAAACTCAGGACATCACAATTAAAACAGCACAGACAATACTGGAACGAATACAATAACGGAAACAAGACAGGATAACAACGACGACGTCACAGACAACACACTAGACGACACAACGGTAAATACACAAAATAACATACTGTGTTATATTGTTGGCTGTACTGTAGTATTTGACCTGATTCCTTTTATATAATTTTATGTTGTGTATGGAACCTGTTGACTAATGCAAATTCTACTTATATATGTTTACTTATTGGGGCCGCGGTGGACGAGGGGTCATTCCTCTCGCCTCCCACCTAGGCGATCCGTGTTCAATTCCTGGCAGGGTCGGTCCCCGGATTTTCGCATGTGGGATTCGTGCAGGAAGATGCCGCTGGTCGGCGGGTTTTCTCGCGTATATACCGTTTCCCCCGCCGTTCAATTCCGGTGCTGCTCATTTCTCACCTCATGTCACCCCCCCATCAGCGCTAAAGACCTCGATGTTAAGTGCAGACCAAAATCTGTTCACTTATGTTTACTTATTCTTTGACAAACATCTGCATCGCAATGGAGTATGTCCAATGCATAAAATATTATGTAAAATGCACCAAATATTGGCTTTGTTACTGTTACAAATTGTATACACAGCTAGAGTAAACCTTATTGATGAGATACCGTAATCTGCTAGACAACCAAATATTTGGTTGATTCAAGTAAAAAATGCTTGTTTTGCCGTATACAAACTTATATACTGTCGACGGTACCAAATATTTTCTCTGTGTAACTTTATATTTCGCTTGCTTATAAATGATTTAAGTAGAATATATATATATATATATATATATATATATATATATATATATATATATATATATATATATATATATATATATATATCCATAATAATGAAAAAAATAGTATTTTAATGTCTGAGCACTAATGTCAAAATTCTTTCTCTTGAAAACTATATTTGGCGGATAAGGTGCATGCTGCAACTGTTTTCCTATCTGCATTACAGATAAGTGCATATGCATGTTTATGCAATATTTACACCTGTAGCATTTATCAGTGCCTTTCTACAGTTACATTTATTTATAATGTCCATATTTCGGCCCTCTGTTCATGATGTAGTAACATATATGTATGCTTAGTAACCAAAACCGTATTTAGAGAACAATTTTTTAGTTTCTGCCCGTTTCATTTTGGTGAGAGGTATTTGCTAGAGTTAAATTGTCGTGTTAATTAGATTTTTTTGTATAGATATATGCCGCTGATGAGGAATTATTATATGTCATAATTTCCCTTAAACAATTTTGCGTGAGTATTTCACTGTCGCTTTCACTGCACCATTAAATCCCGAGGTAGTACGATTGCGGTGATAATGAAGTGACGCGCGAAAAGAAAATTTCTCAGCTCCGTAGGGAGGAAAATTTTGCATTTCACGGTTGGCAGAACGCAATTAGCCGACGCGGACCAACACCAAGTACATGTAACTCTTGTTGCACGCTGTGGACCGAGTCATTAGAGCTTCACATGCCGCCCTGGTACTTCACGGAGTAAAAACTCCCTCGACGAAACACCTACTGCAGATGTTAAGAAATGCACAGTAGATTTCCGGTGCTAACTGCTAAATTCTGTACAACTGAGATGCCCCAAGTCAATGTGGCCTTCATAATGTGGTAGTAGCAAGGGCGCCCATTGTACATATTTAGAGCCAGTGATTTTTGGTGGAAAGAATTCTGCAACAACTTGTTTCAATACCTAACGTGTACACCTGCAACTCTGGTTCATGGTTATGTATAGAATATAATAGGGCATAGTCGTGGTACATTTGACTGAACCAACCAGAACAATGTTATCACGACACCACACATCTGTGATACACGGGTAGGACCCCGAGACGACGAGAGTTATAAACTTCCAATCACTGACCATGAAGCAGAGAAACATATGTGCACGTAAGGCATAGAACAAATTGTTGCTGAATTCTTTTCACCAAAAATCACTGGCTCTATGCATATTGTAAGGGGGGCTAAGATCATAATGTATGTTTATGTCAACAGGATCTGATATAGTCTGTGTATACATTTGTAGTCACTGGCATGTTTCTAAACACCAAACCGCGTAGATTACGAAACATTTAAACTGCAAATAGTATGTTATACGTTTTATTAAAAAACGAAACTAAAAACATTGTGGAACATCTGTTAGGGGTCTCAGGCTACACCCTTCCCCCCTCCTTATGGGCGCCCTTGGTAGGTTTTATGCAGACTTACGGTGCGCGATGTCCTGGGTTCTAATCCCGGTACGGGCATGGAAGATTGTGTCGTTTTCTTAAGTTTAGATCGTTTGTAAGGTGCCCCTTTCTAAGCCTAACGGCATTAAACCGGAGGAAGTAAAAAGCTCGCACTAAAATATAAATAAATATCATGGAACTTTATTTTAGTTGTTCTACATTCAAAGCCGGTACAGCAATATGATGTCTAAGGAGAAACGTCTTAATATCACTCCCTCCATTCCAACTGATATTTTCTCCCCTACACCTAAATACCCCAGTCGACCACCTTTTTTTCTGCCAGTAATAGTTGACAATATTTTTAATATTTTTCTACTTTTATCTTTATACGTAATCTAGACAGACAACAAATCTAACTTTGATTGAATTTCTATGATGAAATAGAGATGTGTGTTAAATTAAATCTGCTGTCGACTTTTGTGCTGGCCCCTGGCTTCCAGAGGGTCGTCTAGTTCGTGTATATGATCGCGCCGGTCCTGTCTACATTATGTAGCAGCGAAGTGAAAAATTCTCGTTGTTTGATACCAGTAGGAGGCCGTCCACGATAAAGTGAGCACTTAAGACCGTCTTGTCTAGAGTAATTATTAAAAATATTGTTAATTGAGACTTCAGATGTTAACTTTTTAGTGTGTTGAAATCGATACACTTTGCTAGTTAAGTAGGCTGAAAGGAATAAGTTACTATAGTTTAAAAAATGCTCACCTTGTTCCGAACCCCCTATAAACTCGTCTTACGTCTCCCGTTGGTCGACAATCTCGTGTGCTGCCACGGAGATGCTTCAAACAATAATTTGAAGTTCCACGGTTGAATAGCCAACCTGTAAATCGGTGACAAATGTACATGACAACACAGAAGCTCTTCACCAATGTAATCAGAGGTTGTGCACTGGTACATGTAGTTCAATAGAGTCTTGTCTGTCACCAAATAATATCGCGAATGTTATTGGTCCGTATAGTAATTAGTACCCGCCTACTGGCATTAATTGGACTGTGTTATGCATCAGTGGACTACGCGGCAATTGCTACTTCGGTATACAATATTTTCCTGCTTTGAAACGATCTTATAAAAAATATTTTACTCCTATATCCTATGGTTACGAATATTGGATTTATAGGACTAATGTACTCTTGTAAGATTGTTTCAAATCCGGAAACCTAACAGCATATTTTACTAATTAAAATTGGCGCATAGTCTATTGATGCTTAACACCGCCCAATTAAAGTTCTGCAATAGCCTAATGTGTGTATTATAGGATAAACTGACCGTACATTATGTAGTCATATTCCTTAATGTATTGACAAACCAATCTGCGGGCTTCACAATACTGGGAAGGATCTGTACGCATAGTTCAAGAGGCATGTAGTTTCTGCAGTAAGTGAGCAATGTATCAAATATAGGATAATAATTTAAATATTTAACATATTTCTGTTATTTAAGGGCACTGCATACCTCGGAGCCCTGGCGGGGAGAGAATAGGGTTTTACATGTTAAATTATTTTCAATGCCAATCGGTCACCTTTTGTGATATTGCTTCCGGACGAAAACCATTTTCTACGCCGAGAAAAGTAGAACATAGCTACGTACATCAAATTGCAGAAAAGAAATTATGAATAGCCGTTTTCGCGTGTTTTTTGTGTGTAAAAATGTTTTTTTGCTCATATTTTTCAGGGTATTGAATATAAATGCCTACACGATCCATAGCAATGTACGCGGCACCGAGACGAACAAAAAAGTCAGTGGTGGCATGTATGTAGCTTCAACCGTTACTGAGCCAGGTGGAAAAAAATTTAACCTGTAAAACCCTATGCTTACTCCCGCCCGCCGTGGCTTCAAGGTAGGCAGCGCCCTTAAGTTCGAAGTCTTAGTATCACGAAGAAGGGTAGGTTTATCCTATCATGTTTCAGGCAATAACAAGACACCGGATATACATTCGTACATTTTCTGATGTTGGCATTTCTTGACCAGTAAACTATAACCAGTACAAATCTCTTGCAACCTGTATGAAAAGAATCACTTACTCACGGTGTGGGTATGAGTAATTCTAGGAGGTGTGAGGGGTGCATTGGTAAACTGAGTGTATAAGCAAATTTTCTATGGGTGAACAAATTAAGGGTGAATTAGGGCTAGGGTATTTTGTAGAGAAATTACTTGCAAACAGCTAGTATATAGTGCTGAACTTAGGTGGCACTGGGAAATATGTGTGTGAGAAATAAATACAATAAAAAAAAAGGGGGGGGGAATTGGTCAGGTGTAGTAGATAGACTTACCCCGTGGTACATCTGGAAATAAAGTTTTTTAATTACTCAACTGTTTATCTTTACTAACCACATTTTTTCTTCATTAAATTAAAATTTTTTTTGGTACCCCGTTTTGCCCCTGTACCCCATTTTGACACCCTCCCGCCAAAAGTTAATTTTTTATGCTAAAAACATCGCGGACGCACGCACAAGAACTTATCAATTTATTTTTAATTTTTAAATTAAGGTTTTCAGGTATCCCATTCTGCCCATCTACTACGTTTTGCCCCCCTGCTAAGAAAAAAAAATAAAAATGGCAGAAGCCTTTGCGGGTGCACGCACAACTCACTAACGTTGATTTATTCAGTACATTTTTTGTGTATTATGTTTTGCCTGCCCCCACCCAACAATTTTTTGCAGAAATTTCATCGCAGTTGGACGATTGGTATAGAACCTCATATAAGACGAACAAACAATCATTTTTATGGCATAATCTAGCAGCCCGCCCGCGGCATTGCTCACGTGTATTATTCCTAACAGCGAGTATTTACTCAAATTGAAGGACCTATCTTTGTACGCCAGATTAGTAACTCGGCAATACATTGTTAGGATAACCAAGCTGCAGATTGAGCTCACTCGTACCTGGCAACGTAGCTATATCTGCCATATAAAAAACTGTATTTATAGTCACAGCAAAGAACATCGTGAATATGAGAGAGTATTAGGATTTTATGAGTAGTAAACGTGAAATGATGACTAGTTTATATCTATCGTGATTGTTGATGACATGGCCCACAGTAAGTAAAGTCTAAAGTTAATTAAAAACTAACAAAATATTCAGTCACTGGGTACATACAGTTTGTACAACCATATGTAACGATATATTTTAAGAATGTTAACTTCCTTATAAATTACTTATCTAATGCTGTGCTTGCTTTTTTCGGATCGTTTGCTTTGCGAAGGCTTACAAAAACTACGCCCCCTACCTCTCCCCGGGTGTTTGAGAGTTATTTTCTCATAATAAAAACTAAGATAACTGTTTTTCGTATTTACGTGAGAATGATTCAGATGTAAAGGATATTTTAACATCTCAATTGGTTAGGAAGATATCACGGAGGAAAAAATTACTCTTTTTCACCTCTTTAGTGATAGAATTTCTTAAAACCTTACCGTTACATGGTTAACATTTGTATAAGTAGCCAATTGAGGTGAAAATCACGACGACAACCCATTGAGTGAAAGGGTAACTAACGATTAATTTAAAAACAATTTAAATTCCTTCACAACTCTAAAGAGTTCGGATTTAGAAAATTTATGAAATCTGTTTACGGGCATTTGCGTATTCTTCAATTTAAAACAAAGTGACTCTATATCTCGATGGTTCGATAGCACTCATGTATTTGTCAAAATTAATTCCATGTGTTTTCACCTTCTTAGGGTTCGAATTTCGAAAAAAAAAAACTTAATAGACAGTGAAGGCTATTGTATGGGCTTCAGGTTTCAGTGGAAACCATTGGGATAGCTTGTTGAGTTCGAGATATAGACGATTAAATTAAACCACCTTTCACTCCGTTTCTTCATTTTTCACCCCCTTGTATGCCATTTGTGGAAAACAAAAAAAAAAAAAACTATATTTCAGGTATTTAAGTAGACATTAATTGTAAGCATAAATCGTGGCGATATATAAGACTTCAGTGGGATAGAAATATATCGACATTGAATCAAAAACACATTTCAACTATTTACATTTTTTAATTTCGTATTTTGAAAGTATCCAGAAATTGTATTCAGGGTCTTTCCGTAAACATCATTTTGAAGCAAAAAGCACTTCGATATCTCGACTGATTCGATAACTATGGAATAGTAATCAAAAACATATTGCACGTATTTTCACTTACTTAATTAAAGAATTTCGAAACATCATGCAGTTCTAGATAATTGTAAACGTATATAAATTAAGTAAAAAGTGCGACAATAGTCTATTGTATTCTATCTGTGCAGACGGTTAGTAAAAAAATAACTCATTTCCCCCTCTGTACTCCATGAAAGTCGAATTTCGAAAATTCCTAAAACAAATTTTTGCGCATTTATGTAATCAATATTTTAAAGCAAAAAGCAATTCTTTTTCTTGAAGTGTATGAGAGATATTGATCAGTAATCGGATACACATTTCAGGTCTTTTCACCCCGTTAAAGAATTTCGAAACATCCTTACGTCAGTTTATGCATTTTAACGATTCACCCATTGAACTAAACGTCACGACGATAGGCCGTTGGGTTCGAGATATGAAGACGAATCTTATAAAATTCATTTCACCCCTGTTCGGAGAGAATTTTTAAAAATACCTTCTTAGTGCTTGCCTATAACCTAAAGTGAAACCACAAAAAAAAAAAAATTCACGTTACTAGGTCCAGCGGTTTTTGCTACTATGTATTTGATATGTCAGTCCGTCAGTCAGTCAGCAAACTCTTTTACACACAGAAGATAGTAAAACCCCAGCAAGCTTCTAAGATATTTTCAAGTAAGTGCAAAACGGATAAAAACAAAATGTCAGATAAAGTTATTCAGAAATGCTCCATTTTTGCAAACTCAATGACCCACTATACATCAGTAGCACAAAAACATTACGCAAATGGATGCGGTCTCCTGCTGCCATGCTATAGACACGACGTACAATTGGGTGGCTACAAATTTAATATCACCAGTGCATTATAAAAATAAAATACAAAGAGACATCCAATACACGAGATGGCCTACAAAACCTATAAAAGTTTCACATCAATCACAAAGCAATTAACGCACTACACAAAAACGGAGAGAACCAATCAAGGCATGTGATTAAATATTCAACGTACGATGCGTTTGACGTTATGAAAGTAAATGCCAGCGTTCAAATAGGTCGACGCCTAGATTAAAGCAAGTAATTCGAAAATATCATGACATTTTGTGTTGTGGGAACCCGACGAACATTAGTTTGAAGTGTTACTACGTGTTAAGGGCGTTCAAGTGGGGAAAAATTCATAATTTTATATTTGTATAAAATAGTGTTAGTTTTGTAGACAATACTTAAGAGTACATTAAAATCTAACGGAAAAAAATTAGCTCATCTAGTTTTCCCGTAATGTCACTTCAAAGTCAAAATTTGCATATTTTTACTTCATACAAAACTTGAAAACCAGTAAATATAATGAAATGGAAAAAATCTCATCAAAACTACACGTCACCGTCTACGGCTTGAAGCATATACAAACACATTATAAAATATTTATGTGTTTAAAATA
>PNEQ01104432.1:0-13300 GCA_003012365.1 Medauroidea extradentata
TTTCTCATTAAATATGTAAAAGATTTTGCTAAAGTGCTTCGTACTACACGGGAAAAATATTTTTAACAGTTTTAGTGACTTCATTATAGCCATGAAATTAACACATAACCTAACAACTGTTTGGCGGGCCCGAGGCTGGAAATTCACTATACACGGGAATTCATTGTAGAAGGGTACGTTATAAACGAGTTGCACTGTACCAGTTGTGCCCTCAGTCCTGCTAAGAGCTTAAAGCTAAAAAACAAGTATCCCAACATGGGAATAAATTGTTAAATACCGTATTTACCCGATTACTGTTTCGGACAGTCAAAAATCCCGACTCTGCTTACAATTGGGCTCAACCATTTTACTTTCAGTTTAGACCAAATATAAATAAATACATTTATAAAACAGGCAGTACATTTTCATCAGTATCAATACAGACATAAGTGTGGACCTAATTCATAAAACGTGCAGTTATTGCTAGACGGAGTGTGGTCTCTAGCAATATTACGGCCGGCCGACAGAGGACGTCACTGCGCTGAAGCAGACTTGCCCTTGGGCTCGAGCGTACCTATGTGTCAGTGTAATCACTGGTGTTCTGTGGCACATGCGTGCCGCCAGTCCGCTACGGTACCGCTACTGCTGTATTTGCTGCTTGTACCTATTTACTTACTACATGGTTGCTGAGTTTCAAAATGAAGAGAAGACATGTATACAGCCGAGTTTAAAAATAAAGTCATCAAATATGCAGACGAAACGTCTAATCTAATATACTAACATAATTTTTATGCTTGCTCATTCACATAATAAATTCGCGGTTCCATTAAAGGCCTTATTCCGTATTTACCTATTTACAACCCGCACGTTATTACTTTAAAAAAAAATGTTTAGGAGTCAGTATGGCTGCAGCTTCTTTACACTTTGCCGGCCGGCTGCCAGTCTGCATGCAGTAGTAGGTACGCTGCGCCAGGACGTGCCGAGTGTCGTATCAGGCTACAGCGCCGAGCCGCGCTGAGCCAGCATTCCTTGCATGATGTGTCTCGCTTGCTCACTTGTTTACCTACTTCGTGTCAAGCCTTCCATTCAATTGTGTCTGTCCAGCAGATGGGAAGACAAGTCACCATCGGCTCTAAAGACATGAGAGGTTAAAGGGCCGCAAAACTCTGTCATTATCATTATCCTCCCGTGCACGAGACCTAAAAAATTTGGTTTATAATTGGTTGTTCCTCACATTACAAGTTTTGAAAGTTACATTCAGTGTCACCTACAATCCAGTAAATACAGTATACCAAATCACCTGTGTCCTCACTCAACTAGTTCTGTTGGTGAATACAGTAGAACCCTGTTATAATGTTTTTCAAGGGTCCTGTGAAAAAAAGTGTTATATGCAGGAAAATGTTATAAGCAGGAATCAATATTTTTACACCAGTAAAAGGATATTACACTAAAGTAACTTAAAATTCAATAGTTGATGTACAGTAAATAAGCCTATAATGAGAATAAGAGGCTGTAGTTACTGTGCTATCAGAAACATGATGAATACATACATTGTGTGTATAATAGAGGCTTTCACACTTGTCTTCTGTAGGTTCATGATCGTCATATTTAGGATCACAGTCTTTAATATCACTGTAAAGTACACTTATGATACATTCCCAGACATTGATTTGTTTTTTACTGATTTTTTATTCTACAGCTCAGTAATTTTATCCAAAATAATACAGTTAAGAAAAATTTTACTTGAGTTTTGATTAATGTTTGAGAAAAAAGTGATGTTATATGCAGGAAATGAAAATACCAGTGTTGTTATAATCAGGAAAATGTTATATCCAGAAATGTTATACCAGGGTTCTACTGTATTACAAATGTGAGGTTATGAAAGTAAGCTCTTTCAAAACAAACACGTGCATAAGATTCAATAATATTTAAGCAATATTATCCATGCGCATTACAGAGTGATAAGTTAGCTAACAAGCGTGTATTGTAAAGTTGCTAGTAAAGGCAATGCATTATTATCTTTGTACACCTATCCCTCATTTAGCACGACCTCAAGCTGCGCGAATTTAATTACAGCGACCAAAATTTTACTGTTCGATTTTCAATTAACACTAGTTTAATTTCAATTAACGCAAAATAGTTCAGCGACCTTTGTTGCGTGCAGTTTGTAAGAAGCTGCGTCTTTTTGTACACCCCTGAGCGCGCGTGCCATCCTGGCATGATGTCATACGGCCTGGTTGAAAACTAACAGCTGTGCGCGGCCGGCCGCCGCACCTGTGGTTCAGTATCATCATGGCTTCCAAGCGTAGTGCTACGTCGGCTTGTTCCGGTGATTCAGTGAAGAAGCGCAAAACAATATCTCTCGAGACCAAGCTTGAAGCAGGCAGACGCTCATGAAGGACATATTTATATTGGTCGCGCATTAGGTTTAAGTGAATCGACTGTGCGAACAATCATAAAATATAGGAATAGTATTGAAAGTTTGTGCACATCGGATGCAGTTGGCTCTAGCGGTAACATTTTCGGCGTTCGGTATAGGAAGAGAAGTGAGCACATGATTCATATGGAAAGATTGTTGAATGAATGGTGCAACGAAAAAAATCACGGACGAGACAGAACAGGTGTCAACCAAGCAGTGATATGCGAAAAAGCATTGCTAATTTTTGATAAATTGAAAAGCAAGTAGCCTATCCAGACAGTGATAAAAATTTTACTACAAGTAACGGGTGGTTTGAAAAGTTTGTCGACAGATATAATCTGCATTCTATAAAGAAGAAAGGGGAGGCAGCGTGTGCAGATGAAAACGCAGCTACAAACTTCCCAGCCATAATTGAAGATGTCATCGTAGAAGGAGAGTACAGTCCGCAACAAGTGTACAACGCAGACAAAACCGGCCTCTATTGGAAGAAAATGCCAGATAAGACAAATATTTCCAAAGAAGAGAAATCAGCACCAGGCTTTCAAATATCAAAAGACCGTTTTACACTTTTCTAGGTAGCAATGCATCTGGCGACCATAAATTGAAGCCACTTTTAGTTTATCATTCGGAAAATTCGCAGGCACTGAAAGGATTTTCCAAGAGCCATTTACCAGTAATTTGGAAAGCTAATCGGAAAGGCTGGATCACAATGGCTATTTTCAGCGCCTGGTTTCGGAACCATTTTGTACCCGCAGTAACTGCATACAACAAGATACACTATCTCGACAATAAAGCATTATTAATATTGGATAGTGCACCTGGCCATCCGACGGAATTAGACCACATGTTTGAAAATATCAAGGTTATCTTTTTACCGAAGAACACATCGTTGTTGCAACCCATGGATCAGGGGATTATTTCCACTTTGAAAGCCTACTATCTCCGACTGACATTTCGTCAACTTATCTCGGCTACTGACGGGGATGAAAAGCCGACTATCAAAGAATTCTTGAAACCGTACAATATTAAGCATGCAATCGACAACATTGCTGCATGTTGGGAAGAAATTACACAGTCAAGTCTTTGTGGAGTAAGGAAGAAAATTTGCCCCTTCTTTACCCTAGAATTCAAGGGATTTGAGCCTGTTGATGATCACCTGGAAGATGTTACAGTTGATATTGTAGCCATGGGGCATGGTCTGGGATTTAATGAGCTCGATTCAAATGATATTCAGGATCTGTTGGAATCACATTCTGTCGAGTTGACAGCAGAAGAAATTGTAGAAAACGACGAGGAGCTGTGTTCTGCACGACAACAAGAAGAAGAAGACGTAATTGCACCCAGAAAAGAGTTCGAAAAGAAAGAAATTTCAAAATTCTTCAGTTTGATAAATGAAGCATTTTCAGTTTTGCATGAAAATGATCCCAATGAAAAAAGAAGAAATGCTGTTATATTAGGGATGAAGCGGGAGTGTGAAATTTATAAAAATTTGTAAGAGCAAAAGAAACCAAAACAAATGAAGCTGGACTCATTTTTTAAAGCAACAAACAATGAGTCTAGTGGAAGTAATCAGGGAAGTGTTTAGGCCAATCAAAACTGTAACAATGTGTTAATTTTGTAACACGAAAGCTATTAATTTTTACCGCAAAAGCTAATGAATGTGTTTTTTTTTTTTTTTTTTAAATTAAAATTGTGTCTTAGTATGTTAAGGTAGACGTAAATGTTTCATATTGTTGCGTGTTGGCCGTGCAGCAGGCACATTACATCATGCTGGGTGGTCAGCCATGTGAGTCAACCAGAGTTGTCATGGGTTTTCTCATCTATGTCGCAACTCCCGAGAGACGTCATTGTGATTCCCCGATGACGCCAGTGCGAATACGTGACTATCAACAAGTACGACTGAGCTAATGTCTATTTTTAGACTTCAGATCACAGTATTTTATCAGCCATTGACGTCGTTGAAGGGGCCGTATAAAAGCATTGGAACTGCTCAACATGAGTCAGTCAGGAAGTGACAGTCGTGGAAAGTCTGGAAGAGAGTCGGGAAGAGTCTAGTATTGTGCGGTCTTGAGGAGTCGTGACGAGTCAGTGAGTCTGGAGTTCGAAGTCTGAAGAGGGGCAGCGCCCTTAGGGGCGGCGTTGCCACTGGGGCGGCGATGGGCATCGTTAGAAGTGACTGGCCGAGAGGAGACACTGGCGGCGGCACATATATGAGGTTCCAGCACCTTGGGGGCGGAATCACGATGGCACCGAGGCTGATGTAACATCGGCGGAGCTGACGAGGTGTAGCGACTCGAGGATGGCAACACGACGGTAGCGGTGGTCAGTGTCGAGGCTGAGTAACATCAGCGCCCTACAGAAGGGACACACAACACTCAGGTGTTGTGTTGGCGCAACTGAGCTGACGAAGTGTTGTGTCTCGAGGATGGCAACACGGCAGCAGTGGTTGTTGTTGAGGCTGTGTGATGCCAGCGGGCTGCAGGAAGGACGAACAACACTTGTGGTGTTGTGTTGGAGTGCTGCAGAGGTGGTGAGATGTGAAGAACAGCACTAACTGTGTTGTGTCGAGGAGGGCAGTAACTGGCTACTTGAGGAGACTGTCTACCTGGTGATTCAAGAGAAGAAGTGCTTCGAGAGTTCGCTATTGGTCCTGCTCGGAGGAGGTGCTAAACTTGTGCAGAGAGGCTGGTGAGGACATCTTGGTGATGTCAGGAAGACGTCTTGGTGACGTCGGAGTCTACTGCGAGGCTACAGGCACATACCTTCAGAGCAGTACTGGGAGAGACAAGAGGGCTTCTGCTGCGGGTCGACAGGTGAAGAAGGAGGTGTGCGACGGGAGTCGAACTGGAGACCTCAAGAGCGAAGACTGTGGTGCACTCTGGGTGCTGCACTGTACATGGTGAGCCATCGTCCCTTAGGACTGTTAAGGTTGTACATTGTCATTATTTGGAGTAACTGTTGATTGGATACATTACAGAACTTTTATTGTGATTTGGAGTCTTAAATTGATTGATTGTAAATACATATTACTGTGCTTTAATTGTCAAAATTAAATAACGTTCTGTGGAACAGGAGTAATTGTGTGCATAACTAATTGTGTTGTGAGAGTTATAGTTGATTACTGTTTTGTGTATTTCGTAGCTTTGTGAGCTATTAAATCCAGTACTTAATTTAACTCTTTTATTTATAATTATAAGACCTCTATCCCAAAAGAACTCATGGGTATTGCCACATAATAAAGTTTATGTCTCAAACTTGTAACAATATGATAGACGTAGTTTCTGTTGGTAATTTCAGTAATTCTTTACGAGTAAAAAAACAACTGAACAAATTTCCAGAGGTGTGTATTGATAGATATTTTTGACGAATGTTCGGAAAAATTATAATGATTTGTCTTGCGGCGACATGTCACGGCAATAAACGGCGAGCGCAGGAGTAGTCACGTGCTTTAAAGGTCAACTACCTCGCGCTCGCTGCACGCTGCCGAACAGCTGCGCACTGCAGAACAGCTGCGTACTGCGGAACAGCTGACCTTTTCAGGATGTTTACGTTTTCAAGACAAGCCGTCACATTTAACATAATTTTGGTAAGTTATAAACTTATGAAATTCTTTAACCTGGTTTATTTCATGGTGTTTTGATGATGCAATTTTTGAAAAAAAAAAGTAGTATATACGCAATTTGGAGCGCAAAAAAAATCTCACATTGTTTATATTAAAAAAATTCTCCAGATAGCGCGATTTCAATTTAAGTGCACATTTTGTGGAACAAATTAGGCAAGGGATTGGTGTACACAGATATCAAATTCATCAGACCACTGAAAATTACATCAAACATTTAGCATATAAATGAAGCCTATTGATTACCTGAACAGCATAGCACCATGCTGTTTAAAATCCAGACCCTTCACAATATCTTATCCTTCAAAATAAATAACAATACCGTCATACAAATGAGTCACAAAGACTTTTATTACAATGAATATCTACAAACAGAGTTGTTATTAACTTTAGGATTACCCCTGAGAAACCACTGGATGCATTAAAGCATCGAATCTTGCCACGTTCGGACACATGCATGCCAGTCATGCAACATACACAAATGGGGCACCTATGGTCCACTCAAGTAGAGTGACAGAACTGAAGATGCCCGAGAGTTAAAATGCATCTACAACATTATTCATGCACTGTACAAATGTTTGATAATGTTAACTTAAACAAAATAACATCATTTTCACACACCAGCTCGAATACTATTTTGAGCATGCTTCAGAATATTCCAATTTTTCGTTAATGTTAATACGTTACATTCTATTGAAGAGCAAAGTCGTTGTTTGTAGCTTTGCTAATTTTTCATAGTGAAGTGCACATAAAAAAAAATCACAACTCCCAGGAAAGCACGAAATAAAATAAAGTTCCTGTATAACTCTCACTGAAAAGTGTACCTTAAAACATAACAAATAAAAGAGATTAACATACAGAATAAAGTTAAGAATATTAAAATTTACATTTTTCTCGCATGAGAAAAGGAAAAAAAAAATACACAGGTTGGCCATTTTGTGGTTGCAAACAAGAAATTTCCCTAATTTATCTTACAATAATATCGAAGTCTTATTTACGTGTTCTATTTGCAAGTACATGTTCCTTGAAATTAAATGTGACTTCGAACATAAGTTTTGATAATTACATTTTTACTATGCAGCAAATTAAATTTTAAGCCATGCCCAGTTTGTTTTTATGTTTGTCAAGTTGACTCTTTTATTGAGCTATCAGAGTTTCAAAAAAGCGTCTGGCATAAAGCATTGAGTGTCCACTCTGTACTAGTACTTTATTTACTCTATGCGTGGGACGGCCAGCCTAACTCGACACAGCGCGGTCTGGCAGCATATGGCACGTCCGACCCATGCTCTTCAACATCTGATTGTTTACGTTTTTGATACATGGAAGTGATTCGTTTTCTTACCTATTGAATTTGTTTGTATAAAATTAGTTACCGTAAAACAATGAACCATATTATGTGCTAGCAAATTTTAAGATTTTTTTTTTAATTTTTCCAAAAAAAAAATTTTGGATTGGGTGATATGTACTTCAAAACTTAATTTTTTTCTTTCATACAGAGAACGTAACTAGAACTAGTACAGCATTAAAACATACCTAATGTTGAAAAATTTTAAATTTTTTTCAAAATGGCACACTTAGGCCTCCCTCCCTCTTTTAAAGTAAAAATTTTGGAAAAAATAGGGGGCCTATGTGCGTGTAAATACGGTAATACAAAAGTAAATTACCATACAAGAGTCTTGAGTGAATTTTATCTCTCTTGATCTACACTTAGAGTTTTAGGTTACCTCTCAGGATATCAGCAATAATGTTTTCATTCACATTATGTTACTGTTGGTTTTCCCCACAGTGGAAAATATGCAAGTAGTGTAGACGTGTAGCTTGATATTAAAAGATGGAAAAGCAGGAACACAGTTAGTTCTCTCAATCAGGTCTTTGAATGCTTAATGGGAATTATAATAAATAAGAATGAATGGGTGTATGAACATACACCCTAGCTTATGATTAGTTGACAAAATATGTACAACGATGATCATGCTAGACACGAAGACAACAGGACTGTTAAGCATATAGAAAAGTACTTATGTACTGAATGCAGTTGAATAACTGGCATAGTTTTGCCCTCTCCAGATTCAAGAAATTCCAAAGTGGAAAATCAGTCACTGCAACTAAAAAAACAGACAGGAACATAAGCAGTCATCGAATACGAGGTTAATCTTGAATTCAACATATTCAACGGCGAACAACATACAAATGACTACAGTGTAAGACAACAGACAACACCGAACAATGCCAAAAAATTCCAAATACAAACAGAACAGAAATACCTAAACAAAAACAAGCACTAAATGTGAAATTAGTATGGAAATCAATGGGCATTGCACAAATAACTACAGGACAACAGACATCACAGGTTTCAATCAATGAAGAATGCTACATTTCAGGAAATGTCTATTCCCATCTTCAAGCTTGTAATGCAACTGGTCAGATACACCATATTTGTATAGTGGAGTATTGGAAATAACATTTGAACACCTTTGAAGACACTATTTTAAGCTCATAGAAAGAATGAAACTCAAAATGATAGTTCTACGCTGTGCTTACAGATGCTATGAATAAACTTACGTTAAAATCGAGCTTCAGGTATGGTAATTGATGGGATACATGAAACTTTTCAACATAACTAAAGATAGAACAGAACTGTTAAGTATTTTAAAAAACAATTTTTAGTCAAGTTACGGTATTTATTTCTTACATACCACAAAGTACGTTTTTATTTGATCTAATTGCTTTTCCACAGACACAATTTTATGGTAATTATTTTACACTATGTAGTCCACATAATTTACACTCAATCGGTCGACCTAACATGAGGTAAATAGATGTATTGTTTCTGCAATTTTCATATAGCAAATCGCAATTTATGAAAAGCCTCAATTACAATTGAAAAGTCACTTTAAATTCGCTTCAAAGCTATTTCTTATTTTTGTAAAAAAAAAATACAACATGAAACAAACCTGCTTGACGAAACACAACACACTCTGATTCCTCAGAGCAACGGTTCAACAAGCATTTTACGGCAACGACGACTTGCTGCTAAACCTGTCTTCATGCAGAACACAGATCATCGTCAAGTTGCTTCAGTGCAGCCAATCCACATGTATTCACTCACCAAAAAAGTTTTTATTTTTGGCACACTATGACTTGCATATTTTTAGTCAATATAAATGGCCCATCAGTGACAAGGAAAATATTTTTCGCAATGGCTCTGAAGTCGATGGGGCTGTTCAGTGAAATATGGCAGCATGCAGTGGTTATGTAAACAGGTAGTAAAATATAGTGTGTTTCCGGTTTTCTGCATAACACAAACACACTACTGCTCCAGTAGACGAAGGTTGCAAGTCGCAAATGCCGTTGCCACTTTGGAATTGTGCACACGTATGAACTCGAAGTCATGTCATGGAAATTAATAAATACATTGCATTTCGATGATGTAACTTTTTCATAATTGTTACTTGGATCATATTTGAACGAAAGAGCCAGCAGATTTCGGGATCAAGTATAGAATTGTACAACTGGACCTACACAATTTTCTTAGAAATAATTATGTATAAAAAAGGTTCATCACAGCCCTATTGGCTATTTGTGCACAACTATTTTGCAATATTTTTTTTTTCCATGTATATTATTTATTCTGTAATGTTAATCTACCAGAACTGGTATAATACAAATATTTATATTTTCTATACATTCTTTTGCTGATGTCGCAGTGTTGTTACTGGCTGTCATTTAATACACTATTGGTCTATATTTGAGTTAAGTGTCATTGTTTGGAATAGTATCAATAGTATCATTTATCAGACTCCATTATAAACAATGTTTTTCACTTATCTGTTGTAAACAGTTCAATGATGTCTAAGATATATTTGACTATACCATTATTATTATTATTTTTTATTTTCTTTACAGTTTCCTAAAGCTAACAACCAAAATCAAAAGCTTGTGATGAAAGATACAAAAGATTTGGTAAGAATATTTTTCTCTGTTTTAATATTAACATAACATAACTGTACTAACTACGGACCATCCTGAAGTGTCGGTGGTCCATGACAAAATGTCTATGTTCCACATAACAAATCTAACAAGTACTGATATGAAATTGTAGTGAAGATTAAACTTTTGACATCTTGTAGGTAACTTACTTTTCTTTTAAAAAAAATCTGTAATTTTTTTAACTTCATTAACAATAGTAAAATAATGGTTGTAAGTTGTAATGTTATATAATTATTTTGTTCAATGTCAGTATATTAAAATGTTTTGTTGTTCACATGGTGCAGTCTCCTGAAAAATTAATTTTTGTGTAGTTACGAGATATCTATGTTTGATCCTCGAGTGGTCAGACTTGGCAAGTGCTTCAGTGAGTATAATGTGAGGCAAGTATGGGGCAGTCATTGAATACAAGGGTAGAGATAAATGGGATCACTAAAGAAAACTCACCAGCCAATGGAAATGTATCTCACGTGCAAAAAATTTCGAGTACAGTACCGGCAATGCCCAGATCTGTAAGGGTGGTTCGACTTCTACATCACTGTTGTGGTCGAAAGTTTGCCGCCAGTTTGATATAGTTTGTGTTTGAAACAGTGGTTTCTTGTTGTTTCTTAAAAGTTTTTTAAATTTTTTTCTACTACCAACAGCAGTACAAATTAAAACAAGCTCAAGCACGGGAACAAGCACAAATACAAGAAAACAAGGAAGCGCAAATTTTCTGCCTGCTCTACCTGAAGAAGGCTAGGAGGCTGGCATTTCTTGATTCTTTGGTTTTTTGTTTGTTTGTTCCTATGTTTTAATTTGCTGCTGGTGGTTATTCCAGACTTTTTCCCTATATTGTATGTTTGGTCTGTCCTTAACTGCTGCCCTGAAAATGTTTTATATTACAATTTCTGTTTAGGCATTTTCATCACTCAAGCAATTTTAAAACATTTCCTGTAGTTATACAAACCTTCTCATTGGTTGTCTCTTCCTCCAGAGGCCTTGTTAGAACAATGATAAGGATTTACATGTTTAATTATGTTTGGTGAGTTTCATCCACCTATCACAATACTGCTTTCAGACAAATGCCATTTTCTGTATTTAGATGAAGTAACTGTTACTACAGAAATTAAAATATGATGAAAAAAATCTAACTAGCTAGTTGTTTTTGACATTTTTTTAGAATGAAAATACTAATTTCGTCACAGTTTCCAGGGTCTTGAGAAAACAACCTAGAAGATTCTGTAGCAATATCAGCTGCACCAGCTTTGTAAAAGTTACTGGTAACACACATGTAAGGTTCGAGGGGGAACTAACCTTTGAAAATTTAAATTAACATGTAAATCCCTATCCTTGCTCGTGCCAGGCCTATGGAACTGGCAACATCCTTAAGAATGGTTTTGAGCACGAATGGAAAGAAATTCTATGTGATTAGATTAGTGACATTTCAAGTGTAGTTAATACGTATTGGGAAAACATTTATTTGAAACATTGTGTGACTGTATCTAATGACAGTGTCGTCGACTAGACGTGAAGCCCGTTCATTTATTCTTGCACAGCTATTATCCTATCTCTTCCGTATGGTTACATCCTCATTTTCTTGTATAATTTCATTACACGTGATTTTGTGATTACTAATGTTCATTGCAACGTACTATGCCACTGAAGATTAATATTGGTACATTAATTTTTCTATGCAAGGCACTTGAGCATACTCATGTGGGTTGACATATCTAAGTCTCTTTGATGAAACTTAGAAGTAAATCTAAATGACCTGTACAGCAGAGTCAGCTTACACTTGTGTTTCCTTGAAACTTTCAGTTTCCACACCTCAAAGTTGTGCGGGGCAGAGACCCATAGTATTCTGCAACCTCTGGAGATGCCTTTCAGCCATTGAAAGTACACAGCCATCCTAACCATTTATAGACTGACCACAGTATAGTGGACACTTTTAGCTAATAATAATTTGTCAAACCTAATAATGTGAAGGAATTGTTGATTGCAGCAGCTGTCTTGCAGACATTAGGCTTCATGTTCAAATAAAATAATTGCTTTTCAAAGTACATATTGATGTTCAATTTTTTTGAATACAGTAGAACCCTGTTATAATGTTTCTCAAGGGACCCAAAAAATGTTTACATTATAAATGGGAAAACATTATAAGAGGGTAGTTTCCTATTATAAAGTAGTTTTAGGGACCAAATGAAGGTAGCATTATAACCAGGAAAACATTATAAGCGGGAACGCTATAAGAGGGTTCTACTGTAATAACTATTGGCATCCTGACAGCATATCAAACTCATGCAATCATAAACTATAGTTTACTTCTTTATACAGACATTTACCTCTTCCTGTTTCGGAAGACTAAAGTAAATCACGTCATCATCCTTACCACAATTTGTCAGATAAAATAATTCTAAAGTACAATGTGTGTGTGTGTATGTATGTATGTGTGTATGTATATAGGTTGTACTATGTATGTAAGCATTTGAAATATTCAAATCTTAAAGTTAAAAAAATAACAAACTTTGAATACATGCATAGTATGTTTTAGTATTTACTTACGATATATTGTATTATAGCCTTTGAGTGGTGAAATTACACAGTTTGTTACATTTCACAAGTGGCAGAAATATGCAAATTGGCTCTAATACAACATTTAATTACTTGTCCACAATTATCACAAAATGTATTATTACTATTGTTCCTTGCAAATTTATAGTTACAGCTGGTAAATAAGGCCTTGTTAGTTACCGTGTTTTGCAGTGATTTCAAAAATATTTTTTTTTATTGCTACCTAATACTCATATCAAAATTTTGCTCCACAGTTTTGACATTTATATGTTATAATTTGTAGCTGAATTTTTTTGTAGAAATGTACTGAACGGTTTTTTAGATTTCATCACCTAAAGGGGGCGCCTGAAAAGTATCCATTCAGAATAGCTACTATTCCGGACATTTTCCTCTCAACTTGCTTCTGTGAAATCCTGAATTGTTACTATTCACGAAATAGTACAATACTTATTGTTTTTTTAAACTTGAAAAGTATCCACTGTGTGAATAGTAACAATTCAGGCTTCTATAGCTACGATATTTCTGTTTAAAGAATCCTGAAATATGCCTACAGTGTGAATAGCTACCATTCCAGGTTATACGCTGCTTCGTTACCGCACGAAAAATCCGGAAAAGTATCCACCGCCTGAATTGTAACAATTCAGGCTTCTACAGCTACGATATTTCTGCTTAAAGAATCCTGAAAAGTGCCCACAATGTGAATAGCTACAATTCCTGATTATATACTGCTCTGTTACCGCACG
>PNEQ01104453.1:0-13627 GCA_003012365.1 Medauroidea extradentata
AAACAAAAAATAAATCAACCGTTGACTGAGTGAGTGGTTATTAATGAAGTCACGATGATTGGTTAACCTTAAGTTAAATCAAACTGAGCTATCCGGAGCACGCGCAAGTTTAACATAACCTCAACACCAACTGCAGTAGACCAGAACAGCAATAGTCCAAATAGCAACACACAGCAAGACGCAAAAAGGAAGCGTCACACCATCAATGTTCTATTACAAACAACTTTTAAATTCACCTATAAATCAAACTAAATTTTGGCTAATTTAAAGACAAATATCTTTGGTAAACCATCAAATCACAAGTGGTATCACTTAAGTAACATGATATTTGTCATAATTGTATACACACAGCACATCATTTGTGAGTCCATATTTGCATTTTGTGAGAAGACTTGACGCCCTACCGCTATTAATATTTGCTTAGACGCTCGCCCCCCCGAGCTTGTCCCTTTTGAGGTTAGGCCTCACTTGTTCACCTGAGGTTTCACATGTGTTTACCGTAATTCACATGTGTTTACCGTAATTTTCCGATGCCAATTTTATAGAGGTTTGCAATGTTATTTTACATACCATAATGACCTGATAACGTCCCGAGACGGGAAAAATAAGGTTATAATAATGTGCCACGTGTTTTGTAAATACTAACCACAGTTGCCAATGCAAAGACTTGAATACGGCAAAGAGATGGTAAATAATAACAAGATACGTTCTACATGCATAAATAATTCCC
The DNA here is from genome assembly GCA_003012365.1 of Medauroidea extradentata. NCBI lineage: Eukaryota > Metazoa > Arthropoda > Insecta > Phasmatodea > Phasmatidae > Medauroidea > Medauroidea extradentata. Next base: position 731 of record PNEQ01104453.1, read on the forward strand.
TGTAAATAATTGAAGTGTGTTCTTATGTAAAAGTGTAAATGTAACATTATTTATAATTTTACGGCATCTTAGTTGTTATTTTGAGACCTGAAGGGAAGTTAAGCGCCATATTTCATGATCACGTGTTTTGTTTGTGAGAAATGCGTGGGTGTTAGGATGGCAACCCTGCAACAGCAGACAGTCACTCTTCTGACTCCGCCATCTTACCACCCACTTAACGGGACTTTTTCCCACCCAGACCCCCTAACTCCAAGTATATAAGGGGCACGTTGGCCCTAGATTCTTCTTCGCTGGCAGCTCCCGACTCTCGGCACACTACACACACTCTACACCTTCCCACCTTAGGGGCTGGCTTCTTGCAAAGGGAGCCCTCCACTCTACCACCGAGGTCGACTTCTTGCGAAGGGAGTCTCTCACCCAACCTAGAGGCGATTTCTCGAAAAGGGAAACCCTCAACCCCCTACTGAGGTCGACTTCTTGCTCAAGGGAGCCCTTCATCTTCCTTTCGGGGCGATTTCTTGAAAAGAGAAACCCTCGAACCACCCCCCTTCCGAAGTCAGAGTGCTTCACCCTCTTACCTTTACACTGTTAGGAAAGTGTCAAAGGAAAGGACGAAGGTGGCGCTGCCACGCATATCTCCCGCGCCGCGTAATAAAAGGGAACACACCCTACAGCACGCACTAGCCACCACACGGTGCGCTACCGCCGGAAGTAACTACTGATATCTGTGATCTAGTGAAAGTAACCACGTGCATTGGGGCACGCATTTCTAAAATTCGTAAATATATCCAACAGCATCCGAGTATAATGGACCAGTGTATTTAAATTCAAGGTTTTCCAGCGTAATTCAGTTCTGTTGTACAAATTGTGATATAAGACTTGTGTACCAGTGCGTGTAAAAACTCGTGTGTGACTTTGATGCAATATTATCACGTTTTCCCAGAATATTCTCTTTTATTGGTTTTTCTAAATGAATAACGCTCCTGAAGTGTTGGAACTCCACAACGAGATTAATGCTCTGTAAGAGGCCCGAGAGAGAGCCGCCCCCGAAAGGCGACATCAAGCCGGGACACCAATACTTAGCCCGCGCTTAATACCTTCACCCCAGAAAGTTCCCCGGTCCTCAACTCTCATTTGAGGAGTTCTGCAGGTAACAACACCGCGCGCTCACGCGCCCCATCCAGCACGAGCAAAACCTGCCTCCTAAGAAGCGACGTACCCATAAGCGCAATAGGCACTCTCTTAGTCGGATTTTCCGCCGCATGGCCCCCAAGCCACCGACACTACTTAGCCCCATCAAGACTCCGCCCCAAGGCACCCCTCCAGCGCATAAACGGATACAACAACTCAGATCAGAGGCACGCCAAGACCCCAAGCCGCTGAGCGAGAGCAAACAACGTCTGCTACGAGAACTATTTTAAAACACCAGGTGAGTGATTTCTATACCTGACCCCAATTAAGTGAGGTACTCCGCATCCTTCTGTACGACCCGAGCGTGGCTCCCCCCAGCTCACTCACTGGGGCACGCCTCAGGCCGAACACATATCCCCGAGGGACACAGCCCGTCTTAGCCGGCACAGGTTTCTCATCTCCCTTAGGAACAACCTACCATAACACAAAAGGGCTGCGTCGAGTCAGACTGTTACGTACTGTTTGCTGTCGTCACAATGTGATACCGTACAACATATGTAGCTAGCGATTTTGTTGTAAGCCATGTCTACCAAGCACCTGTCATGTTCGCTTCAGTTTACATTCACAGAAAGTCTTAGTATAGACATACTAGTTTGAAGTGTGTATTCTTTTCGTAGACAAACACATTGGAAACATGTTTAAAAGATACATGAAAAACTAGTCATATAACATTACAGCACACCTCATATGCCAGGCCCAAGCAACTCTTGGCATAAATTTACAAATATACTAAGACTTATTGGCACAAAAAGTGTCCCAGCTATGCTTGCTTTAAAATCAATTGTGTATAATGACATGGTAACTGCTTACAAACTGGTTTTTGAAAAATTTCTATAATATACAGCCAATTTTTAAAAACCTAGTGACTGTGAACTAAAGCTGATTCATGTTAGTTTTTTTTATATTCCACTGTTTAGAGGAAAAAATTGTTAAACCAGTTTTTTTAAAATAAAAATGTGCAAATTGAGACTTATGATGGTGTAATCCAGATGGTCGCCAATCAAATCACAACTCCTGTGCTAGAATTGTCTATCCTGAGTAAAGACTTTCAAACATTAATGTTTAGTTAAAATAGGAAGCCTATACTTGTAAGGTAGACTAAAACGTCACCAACAAATATAGCACTACGATAAAAACAATGCTGCGATGAAAATAGCAAAAATTGTACTGCAACAAAAACAGCAAAAATTTCACCGCAATAATAATCATAAAAATTGTGCTATGCAAAATGCAAAAATCATGCTGCAATACAAATTGCAAAAATTTCACTGGGTTAAAAACTGTAAAATCACTGAAATTGCACTGCGATAAATATAGCCAAAATTGTGGTGCGATAAATACAGGCAAAATTGCGCTGTGATCACAGCTACAATATAGCACAAAATGTCACGGTTGCAATACATTACATGTCATGGTTGTGATACATCACAAAATACTGCAGTTACGATATATTGCAAAATATCGCACAAAATATTGAGGTTGCGATATAATGCAAATTATTGTGGTTGCAATATATCACAAAATGTCGCTCTTGCAATATACAGTAGAGCCCCGATTTAACGAATTTGGGAATAACGAAAATAGCGATTTAACGAAAGGATTTTTAGGAACCTTCAAAAAATATCAAAAAAATGTATTAAATAAGAAACTGACTTTGATAAAATATAATATTAATTGTAAGTTAAGTCCTTTAAAAATACCATCACCGACCGCCGTATACACTTATTTCTCCGTAGAAAAGGTTAAACCATCCGTCGAGAAACAAAAAAAAAATTATTAAAATTCGTTGAAAACTTTGGCTGCGGGAGTGATTTTGAGATACACACGCGCAGGCGCGGCCGAGTGAGCACCGCTGTGTTGCATAACAAGCGCGCGCCTAGATCCTCATCCTGGTGGCTGGCGAGTGAAGGAGCATCTAGGTACCCAGTGGGCAGCACAAGAACTAATTCACAGATAGTGCTTTGCGTCTCCGTTAGAATGCGCTGCAGTGTGGCGTGTTCTATTGATTAATTCTATTACCGATAGAATGCGGTGGTGTGCAGCGTGATTATTTACACTCGCGTCCCATGATAAAACAAGCGAGTTTATAAAAAAAATACGTAATATTATTTATGCAGACTTTTTACAGCAAATTTATTAACGTAAACAATTTGTTTCTCCGATGCTAAAAAAAACGCTCAAATGCAAAGCATTTTTAGCGAGCGACGAATTTGTTTCACAAGCGCGGCTGCATACAAGCTACGATGGCTACCGTGCATATTTAATTATTATTTTACTGTTCTCGCGCAAACTTTTAATTCAATTTTCATTTTAAAAAAAAGTTTTTACCTTATTTTATGGGATTTTCCTTAATTTTGTTGGTGCAGCGGGCCAGAGAGAGACGGCATTATTGACGGCTCGACAGTGTTAGTCATCACTTCTCATGTGTGATGGCGCGCGCAAGGACGGCCTAACTCACCACCTGTACGCTCGCCGAGCGTTCCACTGGAAGGTTTTTTGCCGATTTTTTTTTTTTTTTCCTTTTCACTGTTGTCTCTTACCTATTGTGGTAAATGTGTTTCGTTATTGTTTTGAGCCAATGTACTTTTTTTTTAATTACATTAAATTCTGACGAATCATGCCAGAGGATTTTACTTTTTTTAGGGGGGGGGGGGGGGGGTGAAGTCTGATTTAACGAAACATCGATTTAGAGTAAACATTTTCGGGTCCCATGGCATTTCGTTAAATCAGGGTTCGACTGTATCTTAATAAAAATATTGCAAGCAAGTTTTTGATAATGTATCGCATTGCATGTGATACATCACAATATCACACAATCCTGCTTCAAGCTGCTCAAATGTGGAACAGTGCAAATGGCTTAGTAAGTGTCGCAAAATAACTATTGCAAACTGCCTCCAAAAAACTGGATTCTAATAATATAAGAAGGGTGAAGAACATACTGAAGCTACTGAGAAAAGTATACTAGCTGACCGAGCGTGATGTCAGGTTTCCCTATCAGGATATTATGAACATGGATGGCAATTTAGCAGTATGTGGGGAACTGACATGTCAGCAAGAGAAACTAAGTGCATCTTCAGATGAAGAAGGGTAGCTGACAGAGCTTCTGTGGGAGCAGATTCCGAATAGTCAAGTGTTTAGCATATGTAACCATAACAAATACTGTTAGGTATTTACTTGAGTCTAAGACGCCATCGAGTCTAAGGCGCACCCCACTTTTAGAGCTACAAATGTTAAAAAAAAGTTTCTACGCGAGTCTAAGATGCACTCCAGCCTTTCTTTTCAAAACAAGTCCAACCTTGCAGTCAGTGAACTGTCGCTTGTCGCCCAACCTGCCCAAAGCAAAGTTACAGACAGACATGTTGTTTATAGAAGCACAGCTGCTGCACCACCTCCCTCTCCCTCCCCATAAATGTCCGATAGTAACATGCAGCTTGCATCCTGTCTCACCGCCGCAGCTGAGCCACGTGTTCATCTTCTCCCCTCCCCATTTCAATGTCCCAGCCACCTTCGTTACCGTTCATGGCAAGATCCGGAAGGGAAAGGGGAGATAGAGACTGCACTTTTTTCCTATAAAAAAGGACAAGCACCTTCTTTCATTTCATAAAAGAAGCATTATAAAAAAAGATGAAAAGGATAAGCACGTGTCGCATTTCATAAAAGAAGCAAAAATTAAAACAACCCAGTGTTATCTCGAAACACGTCGCACACACACACTGTTACAACTTGCCGCTTAAACGTTTTTTACCTACTAGTGCTTTCTATAATGATTTGTACTGCTAAGCACAACAAATCGCTAGTAAACGCCCTTGGGTATACAAGGTACAGAAACTTCCGCAATTAAATAGCAAAAAAGCCAGTGAAGAACAAGGGCGACCACAAAAAATACAGATAACTCGACCACTGTGGAGTTTTAGTGTTATCACCATGGTCTACGCCACACGTCTTTTCTCTACCGTTGTTTTTGTGTTCAGACAGTACCGCTAGACCTTTAAAACTTTCACTGTGTTATCGATCGCTCGACACGCGATGCATGTGGCTGTGCGTTTCGCTGCGGAGTTAAAACAGCCTAAGACCCAAATACAACTCACTTTTGTTACCGTTCGCAACATGAATTGAGACAGGGTTTTCGTTCATGCATATTTATACATTAATTTTTTACTAATTTTTTTCGTCTACATCTCTTAAAATGCTGGCGAATGTAAGATGCCATCGATTCTAAGACGCAGCCCACTCTTGGGTCTCGAAAAGCCTAAAAAAATGTGCATCTTAGAAGCGAGTAAATACAGTATTAAATATACACGCACACATGCATGCACTCGCACTCACACACAGAAATTTCAGAAGATTACTATTTTATACTGTTAATATTGGCAACAATTAAACTTTATTTATGTAGTGCGGTTAATTTCAAATTGTAAAAATTGTGTTACATATGAAGTAGTTTTTTTTTAAAATACTTCAGTGCTTTTAAACTACATAAAAATAATAAATATTTTGAATTATTTTACATTTACAATAATTTTGAAGTATTTAAGTTTAAAATGGTACAAAAAACAGATTTAATTAGCCCAGATATATAAAATTATCCTTTAATAAGAAAAAAATAGTTTCAAATTATTGTTGACCTTTAATTGTGACAGGAAACCACTAAGCAAACAAAATGTAGTTAAAATTAGTGAAACTGAAACAGAACAAAACAGGATCAAATCCACAAAATGAAATATGTATCAATTCAAAAATTGAATTTAAATGCAATTTAATATTCGGGCTTGTCATTTGGAATTGTCAAACATGTACACACAATATATACAAGTTATGCTGAAGTTACTTTTTTGTTTTAAGTTTGCTACTTTAAACTACCTATTTTGTTTACTTAGTGATCCCCCGATGCATTAAGTGGCCCTCGCACTGGGGCGCAGCAGCAGGGCAAGTCTGCACACTTGGCCGCGGAGAAGAGCTGCAGCGAGCACATGAACAGCATGTCCAGAAACGTCCGTATAACATACACACCACGAGAATCATGGGCTAAATTGGAGACTAAAATCTTAGTGGCAAAATGTTGTACGACATTTTACAAACACACAATCTGCAAAACATAGCATGGAAAAGTCCCCTCTTGTACTTCATGTTCAAGTATTATTTTATTTATGTTGCATCTAGTAAACGTTAAAATCATGCTTGGACTAGGAATTTGAACCTAGGCGTATAGACAGTCAAAACAGTAGAGCGCTATACGGAAGTTACTCTTGTGATATGTAGCTACAATGTGCACGCAAAATGTCATAGCAAAACTTCTTGCCCCAACCATTTTTGTCTCCAATTTAGCCCAGAATTTGCATATTGTGCTATTATATTGATGGTTCTGGAAATCCTGCATTTGTTTTGTACTGGTGGTAACCTCAGAAAATTCCATATCAATACCAATGAAATCAATGAATAAGATGCACTAAAATCAAACAAATTTAAAGGAAATTACATAGTCAAAACATTTTAAACACAATTGCAACTCATTTGGGTGTTTCCTCTTGACAATCTGTTAATATAGAATGTGGAAACGCAAGGAACAATGCACAAAATTAATATATACAACTACTGTCTTTGATTGTTAATTTTTTTGTATTTTTTTTTATAAATAGTTACAGGTAACTATTGGTTGTGCACCCAGATATTTGCTTCTTGCATACCTAATTGCATTTATGGACAGGAAAAATTTATACTGAGTAATTTTTTCATAAACTACTGTAGCAGCAAACTTACATTGGTACTATTTTCAGCAGCACTTGCAGAACTCTGTGAATTTTACTGTAGCAGTCGGCTTCCTTTTGAGTTGGTCGCCCACTCTCCCACTCATCGCTGTTCAACACTAGAGGAAATGAAGGATTACATATCATACTAAAGTATCACCAACAAACTACATATACAAAATACAGTAGCATGACCCTATTGTAACAACTTTCAGAGGACCAGGGAAAAAATGTTTTCAGGAAACCATAATAAGCAGGAATCAATAACTTTATGAAAATTACTTTCAATTTCACAATTACACTAATCAGTTTATGATTAGAACTTTCCATAGTGATGTTAACGTGCCTTTAGAAAAATCACTTGTACATTAATAATTTTAAAAAACATAAAAGTATAAGAGTGACTTTCCCAATGGTCATTTATAGATTCATGATCGTAGTCTTCACAATCATAATTCCAAATATCACAGCAATACACACCTATGATACTCTTCCGAACAGAATCTTATACCTATATCTGCCCTTTGACAACTACTTTGTTTTGGTGACTGAAATGCTACTGTCACAATTTTGCTATTGTGGTTATCATTACCTAACAAGAGAGTTTTTTTCTCTCTCTTTTTGAGTTACTATATTCTAATAGATAGTGAGGCATGTTTTGTTTATTTAAAAGGGACCGGTAGCACCATAGCTGGTACACTATTGTAGTTTGGGTAATGTATCATTGGATTGTCATTGTAAGTAGTAACAAGTGGTTTTTGACTATGAGGCAGTACAAATATTGCTACAGTTTTTTTTTTGTTTGTCTCTTGTTGTATTTATGTATCATTTTAAGCAAATACTGCTAAAGTGATTCAGCACATGAGCTAAATAGCCTGTTACATAGTTAGAGTAATGAGTAATGTAAGTAATGTGTGGAAGTTGTTTGTCATTAAATATAGATATGCAAGGCACTGTTGGTGTTTCTGATGTGATGTGTCTGCAAGAAAGCTTTACTGCTGTCTGTTTCTGCAAATTATATTTTTTTTTTGTATGAAGGAATCACTACACACCAATTCACAGCCTTAGCGATTTGGGCTAGCCAGCAGAGGATGCCAAGGGGCAGTAGTCATGCCAGCTTATAGACACTTTTATTGTGTGTTTTATTTTGCTACTGGCTTTCATTGAGTTTTGCATTGTACCACCATTATTTGAGTACCCAGGTGTAATGATTTTTTTGTTTTGTTCTCTGGTATCCATCCCAGATGGACAGGCCCACGTGAGACGAGGTGCGATGCTTCACGAGTGAACTGGTGTTGGTTGACGTGTTTTGCTCAATTTCCCTCTCCGTTGGGTTAAGGAAGATTTTCTAAGCTGTGTTTAAGCTAGGTATTTACCTGGGGGGTTGTAAAGTAACCTGCCTCACCAGCTTTGTTTTTTTTTTTTTTTCTCTCTTTTTTTGCATATAAATTATTTGTGGTGTTTTCTGGTGTGCTGGGTGTGAAGTTGACAAATTCCAACTATTATACTGTTTCACGATTTCGATCCCCAACTCATTTCGATCCCCAACTCAAGGCAGCTCTACAACTTTAGCCTAATGTAAGCGTATGTGTCCTATAAGTGTTTAAGTACAAGTTTTGTTTTTAGTCATTGTTGCCTGGGTGAAGTGGCAGGTCTGCCAAACTTGCAAAGGTTTATGTGCTTCATGTGCCCAAAAGTCATTGTTTTACTACATAATTTTCATGTTTATAGTAGTTTAAATTCAGTTATGAAATGACCCAGAAGAAAGAAGCAAAAACTTTTGTATGACATTCACGGTTCCAGATGTTCAGCTCTGTGTGAGCATGCTTGTTGTTCAACATGACAATAATTATTGTGGTGGGCTACATAGGGCAAATAGTTGTCTAAATTGAAGATTGTAATCTAGTGGTTTAACACACTAGCTAATTTTCTAAATTTTGGTTACTACATTTATTTATAAAAAAAATGGTGCCAGACTGCTAATATTGTCACACATTCTGCTCACCTAGAGTTTCCGGTAGTGGTGATTGGTATCACTCTGCCGCATTCTTTTTATTGTTCTTGTTAATTGTGTTTTCATATAACAGTGAATATTATGATTTAAGTCCATGGCACAGATAGGTGTGAAGTTTATTTTTCCCATGATCTGTGTGAAAGGTTTTTGTCTTGTGAGCAACAGAGTTCTGGCGGGTCGTAGCGTGGAGGGGAGAAGTTTCCCGCCATGCACATGGCGGCACTAGCAGAGGTATCGTTCTTAGTCTGCTATGGTCGGTTGAACTGGTAAGACGTGACTGGTCCGTGAGCAGGGAGATGTGGGAAGCAACTACACGTTTTTGCCAACCTGCCTGGACTGAATGAACTTTGCTCTAAGTGACTGTCTAGTTGTTGCCAACACCTGCTATGGCACTTATTCCTTGAAATCCGTGCAAGAGGGATTTAACTCAAAGTGCACACGCTATGAGTCTTTGTCATAACGGTGCCGGGGTATTAAGTACAGGCAAAACACGTGTGATTACACAAAGGAACTGATTTGCTCATTCAACTTTCTTTTTGGCTGTGCTCGCAACAGGTGGTAGCTAGAATTAGTTTGGTGGCCACCGAATGGATGCTTGTTCTTTGCTGGTTAGATTTTGTACTTATGGAAGCATCTTGAGTAGAACTGTCTGTTAAAACGAGTTTCTTTTTTTATTTATTTTATTTTAGTCCCTTTTTGTTTACATGTTTCTTGAAGAACCCACACACGATCCTGAAATGGATAACTCTACTCTGCTGTCCGCGATTCCGTGTACAACTTTTTTTATTATTCTTTTTTTTCATGGGGTTTATAAATGGGCCCAGCACAATATGTTAAGAAAAATGTCTTCAACATAGACTTCTGTTAAGTACGTATGGTAACAGGACTTCCTGTCACAACTTTTAATACACAGAAGAAGGATTATTGCTTTTATGCCTAAGTGTTGGGGAACACCTCAGGAAGGGGTTAGACGTGACGGGGAGCTAGTGAGCAATAATAGAGGATGGGAACACAGCCTTCAGTTGTTTTCCAGCAGCGGTTGAGAAGGAAGTGTCTTGGAGAGAGGGGAAGAGGTACACATGGTCATGGGAGAATGGGATGTGAAGGTGTTTACATACAAGTATCACTTAAGCCTGCCTCATACAATGCCTGATTTCTGCTATCTTCTGTTATACCCACGGGGCACATAGCATATCAAATTCTGAGGCAGTTTGTTTAGAATAAACAGCTCGTCCCTCCTTGTACATCTTCACACGGTACCTGTAGTGAAACAGAAAACTGATGGTCAAGATGACACTAGAATAACAACCTCAAGCCATATATATTTATGAATACGAAGATTAATGTTTATGTGAAACGTTTTGTATGTCTAACGAACAAATAAACACAACTTAAATATTCGTGGTCATTTTTCAATACATATGTATCTGTTGCCTTCTTGCAGCACCGACTTTATTGTGGGCAAGTGTATGGTGCCCATTTTTCAATTCTTGGATTCATGGTTGAAATCACTCCATGTAGGTTTTATCATAATTGTTTTAAATAATAACTTATGGCTTCATATAAAATAAGCATTTCTTAACTGTTTATTTTTATAGTATGATTGAAAGCTAAAAAAATTATTTTTAATGAATGGTACAACATTGGCCTGATTGGTTATGGTGGTGTCTAGTTATGCTAATTTATTTTCACTAACTCGGATAAAATTCTAGCATTTAACTACGCAGATCTTTGTTTTTAGGCTTTACCTTTTTTTTCATTAATTAAAAAACTCAAAGAATAAGCTTCCATTTTCTTTTTTAGAAGTCTGTTATTTCATCTTGAGTTTTGAGTTCTGCAGGGTAAATTACATGTGAAAAAAGGAGGCAAATACTTGCAGTGATTCTTCTTCCAATAGTGGTCCTACAGTGTTAACAATAGTTCTGAAATACTTATTCCTGCTAAGCAAACGTGGAAAAATAAGTTTACAGTAGAGGCCTGCAAATATTTTACAACTGAAGTTGTTAGTAAACCAAATGAACATTTTAATAAGAACTCAAAAATCCATGAAAGTCGAGAACTCTTTATTTTATTAGACTTTCACTGAATAATTTTGTTACAAAAAGTGAAAATGAAAGTTCAGATTATTCTCTATTATTTCATTATACTATCGTTGGCACAACCTTATAACCAACTGCACCATGTGGCCTTGAGCTGTGAAGCCTTGTGTGCATGAACTTTGTGTGCCAGCTGGTAGATGTCACTGTGCAGCGCAGGTACTGTCGCCATCATGCTTGTTTGCAACCACTTTCAGCGTTTACTGTTAGTCTTGGGAGTATGCATGTAACACGTTAACTATCATGCACAAAATTGTGTACGTACTATCAGGTTGTATGGCTATGAAAAAGAAACTTGTCCTTTGATAGCTGAATTAAAATTTAATTAATTTAGGATTTCCTGCTATAAATGCAGAGACAAGGAAAGGCTGCAATGCTGCAGCTACATTAAGGACATGACTACACATCTGTGTTTACAAATTGTGGCTTCAGGAATGGCCACAACTGGCTGATGTAGGTGTTTTATTGTATGGAGAACACTGTATGTTTTCAAGTTTTATCAATGAATCATTGCTCTAATACTGGTAACAGCCAACATGAGCACTCAAATAATTTGCTAATGTTTCATGTACAGCTCTCCTTCCGTCTTCCTGTGCGAGAGCAAAATTTTGGAGAAAAAAAAAAGGGACTGTAAATGAGAAAATATATCACATCCTTAGTCAAACATTCAATACACCGATGAACAACTGAATGAAAGACATTTACTACACTTCTTATGTCAGAAATAATACTTCTGTTTTCTATCAATTTCACAAAGCATTAATTTTCACACTCAGTAATGCTAAAACACTTTTTGATTTCACTCCATTTGTAAAATAATGTTTTTGGTAACCATAAATAAAGAAACTGATACCTTGAAGTTACAAAGAACTGATACTTTTTGATGTAAAGAACATTTTCAATCAAGCAAATGTCAACATTGTTAAGGAAACAGTCCCACCCCAATCTGGATTCTTGGACATCCATTTAAAATTACAACTCCTGTATTCTTTGTTGATAGTGTAATTCCATTACCATCTCATTTTAACAGTTTTCCCAGTCAGCAGACAAACCACACACAGTAAAGGTTGCTGCAGCTAACAGCCAAGGCATTTACTGTAGTTGCCGAAATCACTTTAGCCAATGTCTGATCACAACAGGAACCATGGAACAAAGTAATCACAACTTGAGGCTTGCAGGATTAATACAACCTGAACGAACTGAAAACCCTTCATCAGCATATCATAGACTGGTAGCAACGGACAGTTTGCAGAGATACTGTTGTCACCATCTACTGGCAGTTTTACAGGCAGCCAGCATCACAGATGAGGTGGACAGTAGCCAAGGGCAACAAACATTTTAGGCAGACCAGCCAATACAGTGAACAGAGCTGAGGGAGAAGGCCATTTGACAGGAGATCCTGAATCTTCACCTGCACTATTCCAGAGACTACATGGCAAGCACCTTCACCTTTCACATACCTGCTATTTCCAACACAAACCTCTTCAACTGACGTTACCAGGTTTGGCCAACAATACCTTCGAAAGGAACAGACAGCATCACAGATATTCCCTCCCAAGGTGATAGAGAAGGCCATTACATCATCTACACATGTGTCACATACACGTACAAACCAAACCAAGATAATTTCAATAACCACATCCATCACCACTCGACAAATGCAAGGCAGCTATCAGAAGTCATGAGCACCTCTTTACAGTGCTAATATACTGTATTTTGTTTAAAGTTCCTTGGCAATAGTTAGTAAATGAAATGGCAGCATCAGCAAGTAAAAAACCAAAGAAAATGTTATTTAAACATTAATAGTAACAGACTAATGGATATTAAATTAAAAGTTGATAGTTTGCAGCAC
>PNEQ01104462.1:0-28683 GCA_003012365.1 Medauroidea extradentata
CCAGCGTGTGGAGGTTAAACCCGCAAATCACAGATGTGTTGAGTCACAGTTAACCGCGTACTGATTGGCATAGTCAAATGAATAATGACTCTGCACAAAAACACTTTGCCAATAATCATGAAGTTGAGGTGCAGGTGTACACGTAAGACACTGAAACAAAGTGGGGCAAAAATCTTTTCGCGAAAACAACCGGGCCCTAGTAATCATTAAAAGTCGAAGAACGAAATGTTGGTGCGTACCACAAGCACATAGGTATTGTAAAGTGTTTGCCTAGGGAAGCGGGCAGGGGAACAAGGGGAAGGGAGGGCTGAAATTATAACGGTTTATGGACGGTAACATACGATCTGTCGAATAATAGGCCTAACTCGAGAAAAATATTTTTTCTCCCAAATTTATTTTTAGTATTAACTCATTCTTTTCTATTTATTAATTTTTTTTCGTTGGTTTTAGGCAAGGAGAACTCTGAAATTTTTCGATTTCAGATCCACTTGCAGTTACGTTGCCTTTGTTTTCTACAATGCGAGATAATTACCGCCATGTCAACAGAAACCCATCGAACAAAGCGGAAAGGTCCTAGAAACAGTATTTCTGTGAGCTGTGAAATGAATGTATCGTAAGGGGAGAAAGGGGGAGCCCGGGGGGGGGGGGGCGTGAAACACGAAACGTGGCAACGCCGTCTTTACGGCTTGCTACACTCCAAACTTGCTGCGACAGAACACAAACAAACCGCCAAGACGAAAAGAGACGAGATCTCGTTAGTTTATTTATATCCAGGAAACGCCTTCCTCCTCCTTCTCCCGGGGCGACGCTCGTTTTCTCAGTCTTCTATTTTTTTTGTCCTGATGGGCCGAGACGGGGAGGGAAGGCGCTGCGTCACCCTCATCTTCGAGACTGTGCCCTGGCTGGAAGGGAACAAGTGTATCGATCCACTGGAGGTACAACTCAGCATCACTAACACACCTCACGCTGCAATCACAATAACGACACACATGCGACGCGAGTGACGAAAGATACCAGCCAATCAGCGCTGAGGTTTCTGTGACGTCAGCGCGTTCCCTTCGACGATGACTGGGTGACAGGTTATTTTATTCGCGTTGCGCACTTCGCGTTGCGCACTTCGCGTCGCGTCTGTCGCGCTATTGTGATTCCATCCATTGGTAAGGCCACGAACTTTTCGCGAGAAGAATTTTACCCCATTTTTATTATTTTTTTTCAGTGCCTTAGGAGCACATCTGAAGTTCTGTTGCATAGGTCAGTAATTGGATGTTTTAACTCACACGCGTGTTGGGGTTCTACCAGCAAATCACAGACGTGTGGTGTCGCAGTAACCTTACTGTGATTGGTACAATCAAATCTTCATACACTCTGCCAATAACAACCACGGAACAGAGCTGCAGATGTGGACATAAGGCATTGAAACAAACTGGGGAAAAATTATTTTCGCGAAAATTTCGTGACCCTATTCATATGACCCTGCAAAATTCGTGTTACTACTCGATGTCAGATTAGACTTCACTGACCTATACCACGTGATTCCATTGGCCACGGTGTCATTTACGTGTGTGGCCACTTTACTGGAGGCTGGACACTTTATCGTGAAACTTGAAATTACTGGACACAAGCATTCTCCGCGGCATGACACGACCAACAGGAGACATGAACGAGACTACAGCCGTTTGGAGTCTACTCTGCTGACATAAATTAACACGACTTTCAACACTCCTGCAGCCGAGATGTGGCTACCTTGATAGAATGAGTTTGCGTGTCTGAGGAAGAATGTATGGAACACCAAAGGTGCCGCTGACCGTCGTACGCAATGCATTTTTTCTCTACACTCAAGAAAATCAACAGACGTGTAATGATGTACCACATTATTCCTGAAGACTTTAAGAGGTGACGTATAATTTTATTTTTTAGGAGTATGATTCGAAGATCAACGCATGTTTTCATCTTTGTGCTTTTCGAGTCAGGTTGGTATTTTTCCCAGTTACGGAAGTTTGAAAAAGTAATTTTAAGAAATTTTGAGGGGGCTCTAAAATCACGTTTCTAATAATCATACTGAATTATCTAACACACAGCGACACAGCTTTGAGACGTTTCCGCCTCTTATGAGATGAAGTTGCAAGGCGCCAAAAAGAGGCGACTTTGAATATGAACTTGTTGGGTGAAGGCATTAAATTTCTAAAGTGTACTTTCAAAGAGTACGGCGTCATACCCGCCGGTAGCGGCGAAACTGAGTTGGACTGTGTGAATACTGTAATTATGATTCCGGAATCAAATTATTACTTATATTTTTATAGGTTCTGTCAGCTCAGCATTTTAGTTGTTTTATTTATTACATTGGATTTGCGTGAGTATTTGCTTATGACATGTTTAACTGCGGGCGTGGAGATTGAGCCTGAGCTCCCTAGCATCGGGGCATAGTCGTTGATTGAACCTCGTACTGGCAGGTAGCATGTCCGCGGTGCATGACGGGCCTGACAAGTGCCGTATGTCGGAGGCAGTTGAGTTGGCCGCGGCGATAGTTAGTGGCGCGACTATTTCGTGTATTGATTCGAGGTCAGGTTGAATGCCAATAATGTATACTTCATTACTCCTTATATGATTAAGACCACACTTGTTTTAATTACTACATCTTTGACGACTGCAAGCCAGTGATAAACAAAGAAACAAGCCGTGGTGGTAACATGTGTTACGGTTAGAAGCCAATGGATGTTTGCCTTTGGCCAGTGTGCGTATACGTCTGAGAAGTCTAGGCTGCTGGCAGATGAATACGCGAAATACTCGTGCCTCTAGTTATAACATGTGTGGACTTAGCATAATCCGAGGAAATCACGCTGAGGTTAACAGAAGACCGATCGAATTAAGTTTTACGTGCGAGTTTTTGCTGAATAGCAACAGCTCGACTTGGGTAACTTGGATAAAGGGGCCGGGGATAGTTACTAATTACGATGTGAGTGGAAGTTACCTTGGCCACTTATGTTTACGAGACTCTGTACTTACATTGACTGTGATCATAGCCTCAAATGCGTGGAGTAACTTTAGTATTCAGAGGCCAGTGGATCGCAAGTTATGTACGGACCCGATGTAAACTGGCCGAGGACGTCATGCCGCTATATACCAGCAAATTCCTAGAGGTAAACCAAGGGAACGACGATTGCGAGGACGATGTTCGTGAGGGCGACGCGACGTGGACGACGGACGTAGCCAGGCCGGGGACAAGAGGTTCTGTACTGAGTTCGAGTCCCAGGGGCGGATCAGTTCGATCGCCGTCAACAGCCCGTCATGCTACGTGATTGCAGGTACTGTGTCCACATAATTAGTGTGCCGAGTGTCGGGCATGTTTAACTGAGAAATGAAATGGGAGGATTCATTAGGCAGTGTGTGATTTTCCTATGGTGGCTTTAAAGTATGTGTTAAACTCGAAGTTACTTGATGTGTTTGAATTTAAATGTAATAATATTATAGCCGCACTGTTGAGGCAGTTTATGTATGAATTACAAATATATATATATATATATATATATATATATATATATATCAGTTAATTGTGCCTGTTATTTACTGTCACAGATCACCGACGAAGAGATCATGTGTTGCATAAACGTATAAATACATATCAACAACTCATGGTAAAATGTTTTGTAGGGACGGGCTCTGATGTTTAGTGTACTTGTTGTAACACACTTCTGAAACAACAGGGGGATGCAAAATTGAGGTAGTCTACCCGACGGCATTGAAAAAGTCGCCACAGTTTTAAAGTTTCTGTCCTTTAAAAGATGTACAAATATAATTCACTGTCAGTAATTTCCTATACGCACACACATGCAACTACCTACAATACATTTCAAGCGCAGTTAGGGACGGCTCGCCTGACCATTAACGGTGAACAACCATATTTCTAACTATTACTACAAAATTTTCGTGGACGATCCGTAAACAGTCTCGTTCAGAATGGAGATCTATAATTTAAATGAAAAAGTTAAATTAACTAACAACAAATATGCACACAATTACATCAGTCATTCACAGCTATCAATGAAGCACTACTTAACCAATGGTGCGTACTATCACAGCTGTCATTACACAAACGAAATACCGGTCACCTCGGACCGTTACTATTTACACTAGAACATTCAAATATGACAGAGTTCTCAAAACAATCAAGAGTACAAGCTGGGCACCCAAGCGTTCCCCGCAGTCGGAAGCCTCTTGCAACACGACGAATGCCGCCACTGCGACGCCGCGTCCATGACGCCCCTCGTCACCGCACACGCAAAGCTCGCAACACTACAGATACTGTTACATGTTTGTAAGAAAATTCTTGAAAGTTGTCCTACAATTCTCTTGCAATGATTCTCCAGGGCAAATTAATGAAAGATTCCATTATTATTCATGTAAAGCAGTTTACCAAGAATATGTCGTATGCTTTGTCGAGGAGGAAATTTTGATAATACAATTTGAAGAAAAATATTATGGCTCAAAAACTGAAAATACAGTAAAATTGTTTAACACTCCCCCTATAAGGGGTTGTTTCGCTCAGTCGGGAACTTGGAAGTACGATGCATGCCTGAAGTACGGTCGTAGAAGAACAGGTCTGGACACTCGCCTTGTTGTTTGGCTGCAGTTCACCAAGTTTCCGAGAATATTGTGTTTTATTGGCGCTGCAGTTAGGGCGGTCGGACTAAACTCCGCCCACTTCCTGTCCACTAAGATAAACTATTTATCAAAACGTATTTTTTATCAATTTATGAAATACTTCCTTCGCTCACAAATTTAAGAAAAGGCTCCATCAATCTTTATTTACTTTATAAATTTAACAATAGAAAAAAGTGGATGGAGTTTGAGTCCGACCGCCCGAATTACAGCGCCAAAAAGCACGACATTCTCGGTAACTTGACGAACTACAGCCAAACAACAAGGGGGTCAAGTAAAATACATTGGTAGATAGGCGAGTGTCCAGACCTGTTCTTCTACGATCGTGGCCTGAAGACAACGCTCAAGCTTTAATATAGAAAATTTAACAGCTAAAACTGACTCTGAAAGAGTCAATTTTATAGACACTTCGGAAACAGTGATCACTAAAGATTAAACCTTCAAAGACCTCACTAGCCGTTACTGCATATAATTCAATACAAACAACAGTTTATGGTTGGCAGCAAATTCCAGAATTTAGTTCCGTGTTTATGTTTTTATTTGAATACAAGAATAGCTACTGAAATAAACTCAAAAGAAATCGACCTCTCTGTAACTTCTAGGACCTCAGTATTTCATTAACTTTGCAACATCTATTTATGATCTTATTTAGATACATACATACCGACTGCATAATTTTACTTAGTAAGCTACAGCACAAATTGACCAGACCGGGTCGTTGGAAATTCACCGTCGTCTGCACAATAAGTTAACCATCGCTCCGCACTGCAGACACTAGTTCGAAATTCACCGATAGATAGCATCAGTTGATTTCGCGCTAGAAATGGTAGACTGAGATGTTTTTTTCCCTTGCGCAATCAACATGGTTTCTTATAACAAAAACAAAATTATTAGGAAATACTGAGTGTTAATGAATACAATATAGGAAGTTATTGGTATTCAATGGATTATTACGTTTTCGATTGCCAACGTTTGTACTTGCCATTTAATTACGATAAAAAACTTTTTTTTCGTTTTGCACATTATAATAAAGGACTTATTATTACTATTATTATTATTAATGTAGGTGCAGCGGCGTGGTACACGGCAGTGAAAAAGAGCGGAACTTGAATTCTTGAATGTCGTCTGTTTGTTAGTGGTGTTTTTTGTTTCAAATTAGAATATAATGTGCACACATTTACGTGATTCGTAATCGTAACGGCAATAGTACATGTCGTATAAATTTGAGTAGACCTATTTGCACAGAAACCGGTATTATATAAACGTTAACTCGCAGGTACTTACAATAAGTACGACTATTATTGAGTACAGAAATTATTCAACGCCCGTGTATTTAATGAGGTGATACCGAAGATAACATTTTTGGAGCAGTGCCATGTAGATATAATCAGTGCGTAAGCATATATGTAAGTAAAAGCACGTGGTAATGTTTATGTTTACATGCAGCAGAAAGATACAAACTGGCTGAAAACAGAAACGGTTCAGGGCTGAGTGCTAACTTTATTGCGACCGCCTATAACAATTTTTAACTCGACTAGAATTCATATACGAAAAGGAAATGAACCCGGAAACTTGTCGGGCGTGTGGCGATTCTTAAATCCTATTTGTATACAGACATCGTGTAGAATACATGCAATGGCTCATATAATTATAGTTGATCCTGACGTTTATACGGCGCTACAAGAGATTATACGATCGAATTTAAGAGGTATCATGGCAATGTATAAACGCAGTCACAGTAAGATAATATAAGGAAGTAAAAACAAATGAAAATGCAGTATTTTACTGGCAAACTCTCGCAGAGTTCATCATTGAACGTAATTAAGCTATGTAATTTTAATCTCGTATAGTTATCTGATTTAAAAGATTTGCATCTCAAGAACCTTACAAGAATGCTCATTAAGGCTTAGCCTACCAGAAGCATATACCTAATTCAATTTAAACTGGCACCGAATACTTCTCAACTTATAGACGTTAAGCTACTTCTGATGAAATTTTCATCCACAAAGTTTATTATGTACTGCTGTAAAAGTAAAATGATACAAATGTAACTGTTCTCTGTATTTTTTTTTCTTGCGTTACTTCCGTTTATTTATCAGTAGGTTGGCGGCCTCAGGAGAAACAACTGGGGATATTACGCTAAGGTGATAGGTGGTTCGCCTTTGCCTTTCGCCGGGACGGAGGTGAAGGTACAAACACAACAGTTAAGTCCTAAACCCTGGGAGGTAATATTACACTAGCACCTCTCCGGACAGGAATTGACCCCGGGACCTTGGCTCACCGGCCAGGAGCTCTAACCACTGAGTCGAGCGGTTACCCAATGTTTACAATAATTCATCTACAGAAGTACAATACTTATCTGCGAAAATTGTTGCAGTGAGGTAGCCAGGCATAGGGCTAGCAATAACATGTCTAACTAATATTACCCGTGAGAACATTTGTATAAATAAAATTGTAAAAATAATGACAATTTGCGTTATTTTCAGAGGCATCGTCACACTAACTTTTTTATAGGGAGGGGGTTCATTACCTAAAGTATTTTTAGTACAACTACAAATTAAATGTGTAGAAATTTGCAATAACCGGCTTGGAAATGTCTACGGTATTGATTCAATATGAAAAATTGGCATGAAATCTAATTAACCTTGTGTAAAGGAAATTCAAATAAAAAGTAATTATTTTACAAAAATTAACACAATGCTTTTCTTTTACAGGTAGTACAGACATTCGGATTACTAATTCACACAAAGATCATTGTTGGTATAAATTAAGATCGCAATTTACAAAGTTTCGTTTTATAGGTAAAACACATTTCTATTTTGTAGAAAAAGGGGGGGGGGGACACGAACCTCCTTTCCCCCCTCCCCCTTCGAAGCTTCTTCTATGCTTACTGCACTTATTTTAAATGTAAAGCTTCAGGAGTGGTATTAGTCGTTTCAATAATCATATCATGGCATCTGCATATATTCATTATCAGTCGAGCCATAAGTTTGTCGCGAAAACATTTTCGCACCATTTTGTTTCAATGCCTTGCGTGCACATCGGCAGCTCTGCTTCATGGTTATTAGCAGCGTGTCTTTGTTCAGATACGTCTCTCGTATGACTGCTAGAGTCAGAATACGGTTAATGCGACACCATATGTGGGTGATTTGCCAGTTGAACCCCAAAACAAGTGAGAGTTAAAACACTCAATCACTGACCGTCAAAAAGAGCAGTACCTACACACAAGCCCAACTAAGTGGTGCAGAAATATGTTCGCAAAATACCGTAGCTATATCACTCATCCTATTCTGTACGTATTTATTATTAGTAAGTAAAGAAAATAATAAAATATCAACTACGACGTATCATTATACAAAACTATTAGGTATAAAATGTATTGGTCGCAAATGTTATTACAAGTACTGTACATAAGTTTAACAGTGTACGATACTAATATAACATATTGTTTATTATTACTCTGCGAGCAGCAGATAACATAATTTGCGGATCGTTCAGAATTCACTTACCGGAACTAGTTATGCTGATGGTGATTTATGTACCTGTGAAACTGTTCGTATCCTAGAATGGAAAACAATAAAATTCAGTAAAACCATGGTAATAGCTTTCAAGGGCATTAGTGCATGGAGGACAGAAAATGAATAAAACTTCATAAGGTACCCGGTAGAGTGGTCACTGTGGTTATCTGCTTGTAGTTACATGATCTGACAACAACACTGATATATAATGTGAGATATGCTTGCTGGTCTCTAGCAATACGTAGAGATGATGGTTTATCGCGGGAAAACTTTACTGTTTGCTGGATTTCAACGCACGTTCAGCTTATGAAACGATGACTGGCTTTCGCTTGTACGTGGAGCTGCTACCCTATTTGACTGAGCCAATAAGAATTCCGCTATTGTAATATTTGATGCCTGTTATTGGTCTGCAGACAGCTACGTTGTGTCAGACGTATGTAACCCAATCATACATGTCACAAGAAACTACAGTGTTTTCAAGGGTATGATGGCACATACAATTTTCGCGATACACCGTCACTAGAGATGCACGGGCGTCACAACGTAGGGGACCGGGGGGGGGGGGGGAGGAGATAAAATTCAATTCTGTACACAATGTTTAGTGTTATTGAGATCTTCAACTCATCAAGAAGCCGCTATTTAGTACACTCTCCTTCATGAAAACAACACACTCTCATTGAGTGGAACTTCTGTGGCAAACATTTCGTGTTCATTTTTTGAGCAATACATACCAAGAAACATAAAAGGTCCTCTTTTTGAAAATCGTTAGAATTCACCGTTTACAAGAAATAAATCTTAAAAATAGTCAGATGCTGCAGTAACATTGTTAGCACACGAATTTCGTGGCAAATAAATTCACACATGAAACATATCATTGTGTGATAGGCATGCCAGTGTATGGAGTTTCTTGAAAGTAAGTTTGTTGAGGTTTACTTGGTTGAAATATGTTACATAGTTCTAAAGAGCACACGATGTGTTTTTCAAAGTGCAAAATGCATTTACAAGCATGCTGTGTGTGTTTATATTGCAGTTTTTGCCTACATGTCAGGTATTGTATTGTTGGCACAGAGACACTAGAATGCATTTAAGAGCAAATGGTACATTCTAGTGACTTATAAAAATAAGACCCTTTATGTTGCTTAGGATGTACTGCTCAGAAAAGCAACATGAAATGTCCAAAAAACCCAACGCCATAAAAGATCTAGTCAATAAGACGGTGACCCCTCCTGTAATTTTCATGAAGGGAGTTTTAAAGAGCAGTTTCTGGATTTGGTCGAAGGTCTCAATAACAATTATCATTGTGCACAGAATTGAATGTTAACACAACGTTGCTTCAAAAAATGTATCAAAATACAATTTTAAAATTCATTTTTCAAGAGTGAATGTCTCCCCTACAAATTGCGTGATAGGCAAAAATTTCATAGTGTAACTAGCCTATACCTCATTTTTGATAAGGAAACATCTCCGAAAGTTTTTAACATAAGCTAAATAACAGCCTCTATATTGAGTTTCGTAGTAGTAGGAAACACACTAATTCTGTGATCACCGATATATTTTACTAGTCAATAACCTCGCCTGTGCTGTAATGACTGAAAAACTATAGATACAATCCATTTGCTGCACATATTGGCGTATATAGTCCATTCGTGATAAAATTAGCACTTTTGAATTAAAACGTTGTGTAACATTTCACACACGAATGCTCGAGCTAGTGGAGAATTAGGTAAGTAATTTTGTGTTGTAATGTCTTACGTACTAAGTGTACAGTGACGAAATTAGATGTACCTCAAGTGCTCACCACTTTACAGACTACAGAGAGATCTGTAGATACGTAGCTTAATATTATTTTTTAAACTAAGTGTAGGTTTGTTCTGTGAAGTTTATGTTTTGTTGAACTTAATCACAAAATATTTTATAAATAATTTGAAAGTGTAAAATTGTACATTTTTCAGTCTAAATATCTGCAAGAAAATATTTCTACAGTTTTGTATGGTTTCCTCCATTACGACATTCTTTCATTGCGGGCAGTTTCTGTACTATGCCAACGTCAAATGTAGTAAAGATTGACAAACTTTAAAGATATTCTTTATAAATGTTTACCTGCTCAAATTCGGTGAATGTTTTACTCAGATTTTTGGCAGGTTTCGAAAATATATTTTTTAAAAGGTAAACTAGGGTGATCAGGCAAGATACTATAGTGACAGTAAATACAAGTTTTTTTAGTTAATTTTTTTATGTGTGTAGAACATTCTTACTGCTACTTCAGGTTGTAAGTTTAACATTCAGGTTTCTCATGGTTTTAAATTTATTATTTTGTGGTGTGTATAGGGCTCCAACATGTACTTATGTTAACAGTTTTTTTTGTAAATCTGTTCACTTAAAAACATTTTCTGAAAGAGAAAATCTCTATTTAAACAAGCTATATATTTAGCATATTTTAGGAATGAGAAATACTTAAATAAACCCGTTTTACACCTCGGAACCCCAAAATTTCCCGGGGGAGGATCCCCGGACCCCCCGCTTGCTTTTGGGAATGGGTGTTCCTCAACAATTGAATAAATTTCAGCCCCCCCCCCCAAAAAAAAAAAATATGAGCTTGCGACGCCTATGCTAGAGATGGTGAAATTTCGCGAATTCAATGACCTGCATGTTAGAATCAAATATCCTATTTATACTCAAGTCCCGACCGTTTGTCCACTAGCTGCTACTCAGTGGGGCAGCAGACAATGAACGAATAGACAGGCCCTGAGTATTCATAGGATATTTGATTCTAATATGCAGGTAATTGAATTCGCGAAATTCACAAATTCACCATCTCTAACCACCATCTCTAAAAATACGTCATTCATAGTTAAATATAGAAAACTTTCGCTGTTTCTATTACCGTCAGGCTAGACTTCACTGTGCTATTGTATCCTCCAGACGGAACTGTTTATACATTGGCTGCTGCTCCAATACCTATAGCTTTTTTTCAACTTAGACGCGGTAGCATTGGATGCCGTCTTGAGTTATGCTTGTGTCTAATAAACACTAATCCAACCGAAAACGTGGCAAAAATGCAGTGGCGGCTCGTAGGTTGTTGCCAGGGGGGGCACAAATTGTAGAGAATTGTACAGGGTTGTGCGCTAGTTGACGCTGCAGCCACTAACACGCTGGTCTGTTCTTTACTACTGATTGGCCACAGCAGAATAAGTAGCCAGTAGATATTTCATGGTCATTGGTATACAACTGCGCATTCACAGGAGTGTACAGTTCTCTTCAACTTACGCCCTCCCTGCCAACAACCCTCGAGCTGCCACTGCGAAAATGTATGTGTGTTGAAAATATATCTTGCGCAAACCGAAACGTGAAATTTAACTGTCCCTACATCTACATATTGTTTAATTAAACGTAAGTTACATAAAAATCTCTTAATTCAGTTGTAAATTTAGCAAGAAGTTGAAACTGTTTTTAAACTAAAGCATCTAAAGATAAACAGAACGTTATTTCACGGAAAGTTTATGTAATGAATCTTTTACGTTTCCCACCTTGCAGGCGAAGAATTTGAACATTTAAAGGGATGTAACAATTAATAATTTCCACATACGACGAAGTGGAGTTCTGAGTGTGAATCGTGCGAGCCACGACACAGTTTCTGTTTACAGTCATGTAGCTGTTGCCAAAATATGTCCACAGTTAATTTATAGTTCGACGTTTATTATAATTCACGCTAAATGTAAATATACATTTTGGTACATTTCCTGAAAATTATTATGTACAACACGTCATTCACCTATTTTCAATATTTTAGTCGTTGTACGCAATGTACGGAATAACTTTCTACATCATCATTGCCAACATTCCTACAACTATCGTATCACAGACGTGTTTGTTACTTACTTTTATATAAATATTACAAACTATTTTATGCTCGTGGTCGCGTAGTTATAAATAATAACTTAAAACATGTTTCTCATTATATTGGCTTTATTTATTTGGTAACATTGTTGTTCGGTAGGATTTTCTAGCAGACGTAAACCTATTGGTTTCTAAAAGTATCAACTACCGTGCGCCTATAACGTCGTAGATTGTTATTCCAACGTGTGCCAATATTATATGTTTGAAAGTAATTAAAACTTCTTATTAATGTATATAATGGACAATTTATTTGTACACGACAGATAACAACTATCTGTTTCTCACTCCAGATCACAGTACAAGGCGGTCGGCAGCCATTGAACATATTTGTTTATTCTCTACTTTATATTTATTTTAAGACCAGGTTAAAAGTGAACGGAGAATAATAATGAGAACTTAGTAAATAGTTTTCACCGCTTGAACGTCCTTGAAGTTCTGAAGGAGACGACAGACGCTAGTTGAGCGCCTCGTGCTTATAGGCGACGAGACAATTGGTTAGTGAGCAACAGTCAACAGTCAACCATACAGCCCGCGCGCTTCTAGGTCTCCATCTCGCTCGTTGTAGTCCAGTATCACGTAAATTACATCTGTAACTATGTATGATATTATTGCACGTGTCGAAAGCCAAAGGAAACTGAGCGCTGAAGACATAAAAATACTATTTTTAACCATGTTCACTGTTTTGTATCTCTTTAATGACATACGATAGGACTTAAGTAAAACGTGGCATATATAGATAATAGCTATTTATGTTTTGTGGAAAAAGACTGTATTCCCATAACAGTTATTTGCAGAGACACTGGTATGTACGCAAACGCTAATTTTACATAAAACGTCTTGTTAGCGACTGATTTTACGAAAGTTTTTTTAAATCCTAAAAAAGAGAAGGTAGCGAAAACTGTTGTACAGTTTTGTTAAAACAGTATATACTATGCTAACTAATTTTTCAAGACGAAATACACAATGGTTTCACCTAATAATGCAACCATGGAAATCCTCATTAAAGAACTAATTAGCCGAATCAATACAATTTTTTTGTCTAGAAAAAAGTAGAGTACATAGCAAAAATTATGTATAACAATACTCTGCTAGTTTTTCGATATTTGCTCTTGTGTACGAGTAAAAAAAAAAAAAAAAAAAAAAAAAAAAAAAAAAAAAAAAAAAAAACAATTATTGTGAAATCAGTAAAAATTATGAGTCACGGATGTCCATGTATGTCAGTTATCATCCTGAGATTTTCATAATTTATTCCTTATTAATAAACTAGCAAGTTTTATTCGAAAATTGCTCAATAGGGACTTACTTTAAATGTCATTACGAACATTGTATTCAAAATATTAAAGCATAATTATGTAATAATTAAACTAATTAAAAGTATTAGACAGTAATTATCCCTCACCATGTAATAAAAATTAAATAACTCCTAGTACCAATTTAGTCCAATAATACAAACTTAATCGTAAAATGGAATGTTTCTGTTAGGAAAAATCGCCGCTAATTCGTAACAACCTTCATTTATTATACGAAAACAAAGATTTGTAACAAAAGAGGTGACGCAACCACGCTTCCCTGCTTTAGAGACCTCGAAGACGCAGATGACTTGCAGCCAGACGACCGATTTAAGTCTAATGAAGGACTGTTTCGGTTGACAGCAAGGCCGGTTGTTGAAACAGAATGAAGGGCAAGGCGAGGGAGTTGCACGCGCCACATAAAAGCCGCGTGTAAGTGGCAAGCGACTGTTATCAGCAGCTACGCAGCGCCCGCCGACCGGCTAAGTAATTTCGTTTTAGTAGAAGTTCGTTAGCAACCCCTGGGAGCAATTAATTTACCACACTGCCGTTAATACCAGCAGTGATTTATTCCCCCTATACTCCTTCATTTACGACTTTTAATAACTTCAGCGCTACTGCCTCTTCTGCACACGCTCCATAGTGTGGTACTGACAGCTGGAGGGGTTGAGTACGAGTGTACTGTTCTTGTCGATTCACTCTGTGTCGGAATAAGTTGAAAATTATAGTAGGCTAATCACTGACTATTCTTTAATTCCGATCTAGAGTGCTTAGCTATGGTGAAAAATGACGGGAATCTTTCCTGCCTGCATATTCTCGAAATCAGTGAAGCGTCCTGCGCCTTCTGTCATTGGACGACGGTTGTGTGACACGGTATAGCTATTTGCAGACATACCACAGACATTCAGCCATAGCGCACCAGTAGGGACAGAAGTTTTCGCGAAAAAATTTTTGCACCACTTTGTTTAAGTCCATGTCTGCAGCTCTACTTCATAATGATTGGCAGTGTGAATTAGTGCAGAAACGTCTCTCATTTAACTGTGACAATCAGGCCCAGAGGCTATTGTGACATCATACGTATGTGGTTAGCGAGCATAACACCAAGACGTTGAGAGTTAAAAACATGCAATCACTGACAAATGAATCAGACCTGCAGATATTCACTAAGGCTATAAAACCGAGTGATGCGAAAATTTTTTTTAAAAATTACCGGCCCATATAAGCCAGTAAGTATTTGTTCCAGAAAATAGTTGCAAGGGTTTTAAAATCTGTTTTTTTTTGTCGTCAATGGCGTATAAGTGCAATGGTTTGGCTGTGTAGTTACAACCAGTAAGTCTCCTCCTACCCACCCACTGGCACATACGAGCGAAGCAAGAGACAGGAACCTACCGAGCAGAGGAAGACGAAGGGCCCCGCGCCGATCCTCCCGGAAGAAATGAAGAATTGACTTCCTCGACCACCAACCACGCCACGAAGAGAGGGAGGAAGCACGTCTTCCAACTCACCACATAACTCCTCCTCCACAAGGAAGACAGTACAAAATACACCTTCCGCGCGACTACATGGGAACAATTTTGATGATATTGGAATGGAGCCGCGGTGGAATTAACCACTGAGAGCCTCAAGTATCTTAGGCGGTAGTCATTGGAAAATCTAGGGGTGGGGTCGGTACCTACCCACAGAGCTAAAGGGATGATATACAGTCCAAGCCCCAGCTCCGAGTCCTTCGTGGACATGCGTATCTCTCCCTACATTCTTTAACTAGAACTCGTTCGCCACGACGTTGTAGCGTTCATGTCATTTAGGACAAAACATATATACCCGCCAGGGACTCAAACTTGGCGCGTGGGCAACAGTATTGCAACTCCCTGAAAATTGTTTAATATTTTAATTGGTTGTCAATTGAGAAATACACTATGTAAATATTTTTATCTCTTATTTAGTGAGACATAATTGCAAGCAAATAAATACAGTCATCATTGCAAGACAAAAATGAAAATGCCGTTATTTGTGTGATAATGTGTGTCCGTGAGAGACGAGAGACGAGAAATTTTTCAGAAGTATTTAATTTTATTTACTTATTTTAGCTTGACCACCAGCGCAACGTGTGAATAAGAGGCGCCTCCTGAACATTGCGTGGCGTGACAACTCGTGTCGGAGTGATTTGTGTCGGTTCGCAAAAATATGTTCAGGACTACTGTTGGGTACCCCCGTAGAGCGCTAAAACAAATCAGCAGCAAATTGACAAAAGAACGGTTTTGTTTATGATAGGCTACAGGGGTAAAAGCAACCAAACGCCTGTATTGTCATCACAGCATCATTCTGATTTACTGTAGTCCTGGAAGCTGAATGAATACCTATTACTAGAGACATGCAAAATTCGCGTTATCATTTGGTAGCAGACTAAGCTTCACTTTCCTATACATAACAGAGCATAATCTGCTGTTCAATTGACCACGAACATTTATGTGTTGTCATTTACGTGTGTTGCGTCTTTACAGAGATTGGCCTCTCTACCGTGTAAGCATTCTCCACGGCAAGCCACGACAATATCAGCCAGCGGGAGACGTAGAACGAGCCTATAGTCACTTGGAGTCTAGTTAGCTGTCAAAAAATAACGCGAATTTTGCATGTCTCTACCTATTACAAATATTACTGATTGAAGTGGGTCTAAGTTAAGCAGTACTTTGCTGAAGGAATTTCTATACATCTGGAACACAGACAAAACTATAGCTGTCGGTCTTGTCTATGTCCATGGGCACCGCCTGCATAGAGCTGTTTTGCGTGCGTGAGACACACAAAAGATTGGGAGCAATAAGAGCGACATTTACGCTCTTACCAGCACCATATTGTTCTTACGTGTACGGTACTGAACGGGAGTCTAATGTTTCCGTCGTCTTGCTCCAACTTTATGGGACTCCAATTGGCAGGTGTTTAATATTTTATTGATGAAAGGACTGCACATTTGTTAGGGGCCGCGGCAGCAGTGTTCAGATCCGGGTTCGATCTCCGGCAACGTCGATCCCCTGATTTTCGCATTTGTGAATCGTGCCGGACGATGTCGCTGGTCGGCGTGTTTTTCTCGGGGATCTCCCGTTTCCCCTGCCCCTTTCAATCCAGTGCCTCTCCATAGTAGGGCCTCATCATGTCACCTGCACTTAATCAGATGGCTACGGGCACCAATCGTTAATCTGCAGTTCAGGGTGTGATATCCTGGCCCTCAGTTACCATCTTCATACATTTATTATTATTGTTATTATTATTAAATTTGTTTAATCCAAAGTCCATTTTATAGGATTGCATATAGGTCTATCCAAGTAAATAATTTTGAGGCAAACGAGTGTTGAAAAACAGTTTCATTATGTCGGAGATCTTGGAAAAAAGTACGGTATGTAGGCCCTACGTATAGTGTGTCAAGCGATGTCATGTGAGTACTTCGGCTTTTCTGAAATGTGTTTTATTTACATAAATAGGTACAGACCTAACGTGAATATATTTAGTGGATTCGCGATACAGTAAGCGTACTGTACATTCCAAATAATTACGACGACGTTCTAACGTTAGTTACGTTGTGTATTACATGGTAACATATACTAACATCACTGATGTTTAATGTTTAAGTATGTTGTATGTTCAGGAACAAATAGGCTAGTAACAAATACCGTAGTGGGATAGGTAAGCACAAATGCATCATATTTAGAGATAGTGGAAAATCTCAAAGATCATTCTTGCCTAGAGACCGAAAAATTTTTTTGGATTCACCGACCTGTAGGCTTGCCTCCAAGAATATATGTGCACTCAAGCACACAACAGTTGTTCATTAGCTACTGGCTGACACAGTGAGATGGGCCTGCATTTAGTTACATTGTTATTATTGGCTCAGAGATTTACACGAGTTGTCAAATAAGTCAAGGATCAAGTGTGAAAGTGACGCGAACTTAACAGTTGCTGGAATTCTAGCTTGTGCTAAGGTTAATTCTACTACAGATTAGAAAGATCAGTGTTATAAGTTTGGCACAGGGAAAATTTCTGCCACTTGAGCGCTGGTATCGCTAATGCACAAAAACTGACCAATCACAGAGCTTTCCTGAATTTTAAGTTACGTTAAGTTGATAATTTAAAACGCGAAATTGGTTTCTTTTCACTTTAAAACGAAATTGAATGGCTAATAAAATTTCCAAGTTTATTTAAATTTACCATTACTATGGTTTCGTATTTATCTGGTCTCTTAGCGATTGAAGCGAAACTAGTGGGAGAAATTTTTACTGTGCCAAGCTCTCCCATAAGAAAACGTATTTTCTTTCTAACCTGTAGTAGAATTAACCTTTCTTGTGCCTAAAAAAAACGCGAATTTTTCTGGTCTCTATTCATGCCACCGTGTTTTGCAAACAAATGTAGCGTCCTGAAACTTGTGTGACTGGAGGTTGGTTATACAGTTGTTTGGCGACTAATCACTAGGGAAAGAAAAAAATCGCAAATTCAATTACCTGTATGATAGATAGGAATAGGTGATTTTCGCGAAATATTTTGCACCACGTTGTTTCAGTGCCTCAAGTGCACACTTGCAGCTCTGCTTCGTGTTCAGAGATTGGACGTTTTTAACATGAGTCTTGTGGTTCTACCCGCTGGTCACATACGTGTGGTGTCGCAGTAACCTGGTTCTGATTGGCACAGTCAAATAAGCCACGCCCCTAAACAAAGACACGCTGCCAATAGCCGCGAAGCAGAGCTGCAGGCGTACACGTAAGTAGGGACGTGAACTTTTCGCGAATAGAAACTTGCTCCAGTTTGTTTCACTGTCTTATGTGCACATCTGCAGTTCTGCGTCATGGATATTGGTAGAGTGTCTTTGTGAGGTGACGTCTCTCATTTGACTGAGCCAATCACAGTAAGGTAACTGCAACGCTACACATCTGTGATTTGCAGGTAGAACCTCAAGACATGCCAGTGTCAAAACATCCAATCACTGACCATAAAGCAGAACTGCAGAACTGAGGCAAAATTCTTTTCGCGAAAAGTTCATGGCTCTACACGTAAGGTTGTTATTGGGGCAAAATTATTTTCGCGAAAATCACCGGTCTCTAATGATAGAATTCCACTGTCCAATGCATACTCAAACTCGTATTTTTGTTCATTGTCTGCTGTTCTAGCTAGTAGTCTAAGAGCTGGTGGACAAATTGTCGGGGCTTGAGGATAGTTGATTATAGCATGTGCGTCATTGAATTTGCGAATCTTTCCTCTCCCTACTAATCAAAAATATTTCGTAACTGCTGACCAGAGTTATCATTGACACAGCCAGATGGGGACACGCCAATAATGAAATAAAAACGTCGAACTTGGACATTTCATATTGAAGCCTAGGAAACAGTCAACTTTCCCCGCGAAAATCAGTGTCCCTAACTGTGTTTAGAGATGATGGAATATCGCGAAAATGTTTTGTGCCAACATACCCTTAAAAACGCTGTAGTTATTTGCAACATAGATGATTGGGTGATGTACGTCTGGCACAACGTTGCTGTCTGCAGACCAATAATAGGCATCAAATATTACAAAAAGGGGATTCTTATAGGCTCAGTCAAATAGGGCAACAGCTCCACGTACGAGCGAAAGCTAGTAATCTTCTGATAAGCTGAACTTGCGTTGAAACCCAGCAAACAGTCAAGTTTTTCCCGCGATAAACCATCAATCCATCATCTCTAACCATGTTACATCAAGGAACCAATAGTATAACGGCCAAGTAACCTGGCCCAGGCCCTCAGGTATCCTCATACGTCAGTCGCAATGCAGTAGGCCTACACTTGTCGGTTGTTGTCTGATGGGATATCGTGCCTGGTATAACCTGACTGCTGCAGTGGCATGTTGACGTCTTCCTCGTACACGAACACTATCCCAGCACCCTGGTGAGTGCAAGTGCGGGGAATTACATAACATTTAAAATTAAACACGGTTCAGCACCTTTTAAACCTACGTTCATGCCACCACTGCCTTTTTGTCGCCTCCTTACAGCCCACATTGCTGTAGGGTTTTTTTTTTTTTTTTTAAATTATCTGACAACTGTGAACAATTAAGTACAGTATTTTCATTCTAAAAATACTCGAAAAAAACTTCACATTTGAATTTCTGTAGCAATGTATTCCACTTTTCAATACAGGAAATGTTTTCGTGTAAGCCTGAACCCCGCCGAATATCATTTAAGGTCATGATCCGTCATTTCTACTGCTTTCACGGTTTATTATTTTTGTTCATACAACAAAGCAGATATCGAAAAACTGTTGTATGTACAGTTTTGTTATATATTTGGCTAATTAGTGCATTAAGGAGAATTTCCCTAATTGCATAATTAGCTGAATTCATTGCAGTTTTTGTCTTTAAAATTACTTAACATAGCCTACTGTAACAAAATTTAATAATTGGGGTTTTATTTATATTGTGGTTGCTGTTACAAGTTATTATTATTTGGGGGTTTCACTCAAATGGTAGCTACACTGTGCGTTTATCTAGATGTTAATTAGGGTTAAATGACTCAGACATTTTTGGTTAGACGGGCATTTACTCTACTACAATGGCAGCTAATCGGAATATAAAATAGGTTACAAATGTATTATTTGAATTTAGGAGGAGAGCGCAACATTACTGATTATTCGTATATTATGTTAAGTTGAGTGTTGCTGCCACATAACTAGATCTGACGACCTTACTGAAAGCTGGATTGGAGGGGTAGACGGCAACAAAACACTACGATGTTTTTTAAAATCAAAATTGTGCAGCAATATTTTGATATCTGCTGTACTGTAGGATTAAACAAATACCTATCGGAAAACAATATATATGAAATGATGTATCATGACCATCACATGCAAATCCGTATCCTTGTTCCCGCCGTGGCACTAGTTAGGCAGCGCCGTCTGGCTGCCTGGGTGAACGTATTTAGTGCCTTCGAGGCCTAGAAGCAGTAAGGACTACCCAGAGCGCACATCTCGCCTCCCCGTAGCCTCTAGGGGCACGTCACTGAGCTCGCGTGCAGTCTTCTGGCCAACTCACCTCGGCGAGTCTTTCAGCGGTGACCCTTTTATAACATAATGTTATCAATAGGGCTAGGAATATTTCGCGAGTTCAACGCCCAACTTGCTAGAATACATTATACTATGTATACCGAAGCCCTACCATTTGTACATTACCTGCTACTCATTCAGACAGCAGACAATGAACGAATAGACGGGGCTTGAGTATGCATAGGACATTGGATTCTAGCATGCAGGTCATTGAACTCGTGAATTTTTCCTAGCCCTAATATAGATAAAGGCGTGTTATTAGGGATCTGCAGTTTACGTGGAAATATTTTTACATCAACGTGTTGCAATGTCTTACGTACACACCTGCTACTCTGCTTTGTGGTAAATTATTAGATGTTTTAATTCGTTGAGTTCTAGCCGCATATCACATACTTGTTGTATTGTGGTAACGTTGTTCTGATTGACACAATTAAGTGACACCTCTGCACAAAAACAATCGGCAAATAACCACGTGGCAAACCTGCAGATATGCACGTAAGGCACTAAAACAAAGTAATGTAATATTTTTTCCGCGTAAAGTACCGACCCGTACTAATTGCTTCTAATTTAAAGCGATTTACACTTATACTTCTGCACAAAAAAAATACTTTGTGGCAGCTACAAAATATTTTGTGGGTATTTACCCTGCAAAATATATGTTGTAGTCACCACAAGGATATTTTGTTGACGTCACTAAAATATTGTGGCCACCACAAATTTTTTTTTTGTGGTTACTACAAAATAATTTTGCAGGGAAGACTTCTACAAAATTGTTCTTTCCGTGTGCCTGTTACATAATTTTCAGTGGATTCTACGGGTTCAATCAGTCAAGAATTTTTTAGTGATCAACAGTTCACTGATTGTAATTACTGATTCGAATTTAGAGTGTGGACTACGACAAGCTGAGATACTTTACTGTGTTAAGCAGTACGTGGTGCTCAGTGTTGTCAGGCATGTAGTAGACCTGCACATATGCTTGTTGTAACTCTAGTACACTAGGTTGCAAGGTTGTATGTGGCACGTGGTAGGACCGGCTGCTCATACAACACGTCGTTAGCGCCCGGCCTGAAAAGTGAGCGTCGAGTTTTTGTGATGTTTTTTAGGGAAGGAAGTCAGGCAGATGGCAGTCACATGGAGTCACGAAAGTATGGTCCTACCCTTCTGTCCTACTACAAGGAGAGTACCTTGATTTATTTTTTCTGGGAGGCCTAAGCTTGAGCTTGGCTGTCTATAACTAGAGACCGGAAAAATTCGCGGTTTCACTGACCGGTAGGTTAGCTTCCAAGAATCGTGCAGACAGCAGCTGTGTATTAACTGCTCTTTGACACAGTGAAATTGGCCTGTATTCACCTACAATTTTATTATTGCCTCAAGGTAATTCCAGGAAGTGTCGAGTAAGTCAACGGCCAATTGTGAAAGTGATACAGACCTATAGTATCTGGAACTCTAGCTTGCGCCTAAAAGAAATCGCGAAATTTTCAGGTCTCTATCTGTACCTGGTGGTGTACCAGAAATAAATTTTCTTTGCAAGCTTCAAAAATGCGTTCCTGCGTATGCCGCACGTACACAACAACACGCAGTAGTAATGTTCATACCATTCTAAATAATAAATGATAATGTAGACTATATTACAAATATAGCCACATATTTTTTGCGAAAAGATTTTTGCGTCATTTTGCTTCATGGTTATTGCTACGTGTCTTGTTGAGACACGTCTCTCGTTTAACTGCACCAATGATAATAAGGTTGTTTTGACACCACACGTCTGTGATTTACCACTAGAACCTCAAGATAAGTGAGATTTAAAACATCCAATCACTCGCCATAAAACAGAGCGGTAGATGTGCACACAAAGCGTAGAAACCAGATGGTACAAAAATATGTTCGCCACAAGATCGTGGCTCGATGTTTTGAAAATGAATAATTTTTGTTTGGTTTGGGGACGATGTGATGCAACTCCCTAGCCACCCCGCAAACACCACGGGTACGCGAATTGGTGTCCTGTTCAAGGCACTCCCCGTGTGATAATACACGTCTCTAGAACTCACGACCTACTGCCAAACTGAAGGAGGGACTTTTAGTAAAATACTTGTCTTTACTGACTGTTGCTGTCTTTAAGATGAGTCCTCGACGGAAAGACTTGCACCAGTTGAACAACTTACACCTAAAGTAGTGGCGATGTCTCAAGTCGTGATCAAGCAGAGTCAGCCTTAGTACCACAGCAGGTATATGTCCACGTCGCGCTCAATGTGTTACAATTATACAATATTCAGAGCGGTGATACAATAGCATGTGGTAGCTAACATGCCTAGTTATGACTCGACCTTCATCAGAGTGTCCCAGTTTTTTTCCTCAGAAAGTCTACACACATCTTATATTGACTCGTTGATATTTGCGGAATACGTTAATTTTCTGTTGTTGTTTGGCTCACTGTTGCATATGCGTAGGGACCGGAAAAATTTGCGTTTTTAATTGGTCATAAGCTAGAATTCATTCAACTATACACCGCGCGCCAGCTAAGATGGCGAGTGGCAGCTACTGAGTGAAGGGCACATTCAAGGAATTCAAGCAGCAGGCCGCTTCAAAAACACCTATTAGCCTATAAATACCGGAATGAAATCGACCTATGTAAATTTGCCATTCGAATTTGAAACGGTAGTAATATTTAGAGCCCCGGAAATTTCGCGGATTCAACTGAGGAGAGGTTGGATTTCTAAGTCATGTACACGTTGGAAACTATTTCGATTGGCTCATTGTTTATTAAACGCGACCTTGCGGACTCCGAACCAATGGCGGACAGGCATGCGTAAAAACGCTCACGGACTCCTGAGCTACATCGTCAAATGTTCAAATGCTCACTCACTGGAGCAGCAGCCAATGAACAAATATAGCTGAGGACAGTGCACACAGGACTGTGGAGTCTAGCCTGCTGGGCGTTGAACCCGCGAAATATCCGGGCCTCTAGTAATATTATATGCAACACGTTCCAGCTCGTTACCCGCCAACTTACACGGCGCGTGCTGTAAGTTTGTTTCATTTTCGCAATTGACCCAGGACTTATTTGACATCTCTTGGAGGACACTAAGACTATAATTAGAGCCAGTGATTTTTGGTGAGAAGAATTCTGCAACAATTTGTTTCAGTGCTTTACGTGCACACCTGCAATTCTGGTTCGTGGTAATTGGCAGAATATGATGGGGCAGAGGTGAGGCTCATTTGACTGTGCCAGCCAGAACAATGTTACCGAGACACCACACGTCCGTGATTTGAGGATAAGACCCCGAAACGCCGAAAGTTAAAAACCTACAATCACTGACCATGAAGCAGAGAAACATAAGAGCACATAAGGCTCTAACTAAAATGAAGTTGCAAATAAATACAGGCCCAATCGTCTGGCATCGCTGTGCAAGTGGGCAGCCAACGAACAGCTACTGTTTGCTTGAGTATACAGATATTTTTGGATTCTAGCCTACAGGTGAGTGATCCCGCGAGTTTTTCTGGTCTCTGTATGCGTGCATTTTGTGGACTCATCTGGCAGCAACTTATTTTTCTCAGTCTTATGCATTCATTGGCTCCTAACCCTACCAGCTTGACTTGCTCTCTACCTTTACGAATGACTAACGGTAAAACAAATAAAACAACTGATGTCAAGCACCCAACGCTTTTGTTCATTGAAATTAAGTTTTTGGTCTGTGACTTTATTATTATTCTAATGTTATTCGAAAAATTTAATTATACTTAATTGTGTGCCATCCTATCGTTGCTAAACAAACTCTTTATGTGTAAAGATTGTTTTAAACCTTTCTAGTTCATATTGCTACAAAAGCGTTTTTAGCCTATAATTTTATTTACACTACTGTTTCTCAAGGTACGATAGTTTGATTCAAATTAGGGACCGTGGTTGGCGCAGTGGATAGAGCACTCGTCTCCCACTAAGGAGATCCGGATTCGATTCCCGGCTGGATCGGTCCTCGGATTTTCGCATGTGGGAATCGTGCCGGAATCATGTTACCCCTCATCAGTGCTAAAGACCTAGATTTCTAGTGCTGGCCAAAATATATTCAATTATTAGGCCTAACTAAACTATGATAGAGGAGTGTTTTGCTCTTTGCTGTATAACAGTAGTCCGTTCCCGTGACTGGAAGATTTGAACAGATACTATTCTAGGGTCCGCTTTTAAATCATAGTGGCGTAGTATTGGTATAACGTAATTCTGTTTGGTCCTGTCAAGTAGGAAATGTCTTGACTCAAAAATAGGCTACTTGTAGGTAGTGTACAGTAAACTTTCATGCAGTCATGTTTTGTTCCGCCAAAAATGGGCGATGACTAGGGCCGCGAACGTTTCGCGTAAAGAATTAAGCCGCAATTTGTTTTATTGCCGTGCGTGCAGATCTGCAGTTCTGCTTCATAGTCAGTGGTTGGATGTTGTAAGTATCACGTGTTTTGGGATGTTTACAAGTAAATCACAGACGTGTGGTGTTGCAGTAACCTTACTCTGATTGGCATAGTTAAATGAGATACGTCACTTCATAAAGATACGCTGCCAATATCCATGAAGCAAATGTGCACGCAAAGCAGGCACTGAAATGAACTGGGGCAAAGTTTGTCGTGGTCCCCCTAGCGAAGGCCCTACTGTACCTATAATCAATTAACCCACCCTACCTGCAGACGGGGGCACCGTCCGGATATTTGTTCATCGTCTTTAAGAGGTCTGTATACCGGATGTAATTTTCCGCGTTCGAGGCGTTCAGACAGGGGAGCGATAATGGCCATACTTGCACGCTCGACGAGAAGCTCGACGCCTCTACACGCAGTGCGCTGAACAGTAGTTGTAATTTTCTACGGGGTTCATTGTGGTGACCCTACTATTTTACTTGTGGTTAGTATGTACCCTATTAAAAACCAACTCCTGCATCTAATTTTGTGTCGTACAAATCTGGGTTGTATTGTTGGAGTTACAACAGCAGTTTTTTAAATGTACAAAAATTACGTTTCTATTAAACATTCCTGCAGTTTATAAATTATGTAAACGTAGCTTGAAGTGTGTGTTATTTTCGTTCATAAACGTTTTGGAAATACGTTTTCAGCGTACGAAAACAGAAGTGACACGCTACAACACCTTTCATGGTAATATATTGGGTACATAGTTATCTTAAGTGCGCCGCCTTGCATGCGCTTCAAATACAGTGTACTGTACAGGAAAGTACGTTTTTTTACGAAATTGCTTTAAATACACCCATTGTGCGAATGTACGAAAAAAAAAACACTTTGTACTGGGACGGAATGTCGTTTTTAAAAACCGTGCTCTTACAAAAACACTACTTCTAAGTCCTCCAACGTAGCTAAAAACGGCATGTTCAAACAACCGTACTTCAAAGTGTACAAACTGGATGTACGTGGAACTCAGATAGAATCGTACACTAGACTTTGCTACAGACTTCCCAACGATAAAATGATATGATCACTAGAGACCGGGGAATTTCGCGTGTTCAACGACCTGCTGTCTGGACTCCACCGTCCTGTGTACACTGTGTCCTCAGCTACTTGTTTACTGGCTGCTGCTCCAGTGAGTGGCCGGTTGTAGCCTACTTCTGACAAGGTAGCGGCGTAGCGCGGGAGTCGGTGAGTGTTTTCATGCAGGTCTGCTACTGGTTCAAAGTCCTTGAGCAAGAGTTGCAGTAAGCGTGACTCAAGCGTGAAAGTAATTAACATGCATACGAGTTAAAATCTGACGTCTTCTCAAATGAATCTGGGAAATTTCCGGGACTCTAATGATCACTTCTTAAAGTGCCATAGTAAAAATGGATCGGCACCGCTAGTTCAGTGCTTGGCATGTTGGGGTGATGCGGCATTTGATTCGTTTTTTTTTTTTAAGAACGCTTATAGCTCCGTCGCTCCTGGACCTTTAACGCGCAGGTAGGCGGTGCCCTTAAGGCGGCCGCCTACCCCACGCTTCAAATGCGTTGCAGCGTGTTTGTAAACAGGTTTTTTCTACGAAAACATTCCACGTGTGCCCATTTTGCCAACGCGCGAAAAGAAAAGAAACTTCAGACAAGGTCGGAACCTCACTATTAAGACGCCACGCTCATTAAAAACACTGTTTCTAAGCCCTCCAACATGGTTAAAAATGGCCTCTTCACACTTCCGTATTTCAAAATATACTAACCGGATGTATGTGAAACTCAGATTGCGACCTGCACTGAACTTAGCTGGAGACTTTCCACCAGTAAAATTATGTGGTCACCGCTTAATGTGCCATAGTAAAAATCGTCTATTTCTGCGTTTGGCTCGTTGAGGTGACGCGGCATTTGATGCGCGCTTCTAGGTCGACCTTACTGCTCCGTCGCTTTTGAGCCTCTCGTGCGCGGGTAGACGGCGCCCTTAAGCCTTCGATTGTTTTGCGTGTTTGTCCGTTTTAATAAACTTAGCACGTACAGACGCCTGCTATTGGGTACGTCGCCTTGGCGGTCGCCTGAAGAGCGGGGGGCGATAGTACGCTCCTATGTAGGCGGGGGCGGCGGGCAGGAAGGAAGTGGTCCGCCCACCACGAGACGAGCAGGAGGTGAAGAGGGGGGCACCCTCGCCTTCCCCCGTCAGGCCTCAATTAGCCCGCGCCCGACAAACAAGCCGTTTGTACGCCACCGAGTTGAGCTAATACTCGTGGGCACATAGTCGCGCGTCGTCGGCCCGTTCCCACACGCCTCGACGCCTCGCTGTCAACTTCAACTGTCCCGAGTCTACATTCTCCCTTCCTCCTTTCACATTGTCATCGCTGTGTGGTTTCAACAGATGTTCATTCACCTTCCGGGAACTGTTCAACTTGGTCGACGTAGTGACGCAAGAATTTGTGAAGTACATTACTGTACGCTTCTTTACTCGGTAATTTCGAATTAT
This sequence comes from Medauroidea extradentata, assembly GCA_003012365.1. Classification (NCBI taxonomy): domain Eukaryota; kingdom Metazoa; phylum Arthropoda; class Insecta; order Phasmatodea; family Phasmatidae; genus Medauroidea; species Medauroidea extradentata. The sequence continues at coordinate 27,307 of PNEQ01104462.1, forward strand.
TTTCGTAACGTTAGTAGTACACGACGCGGTGCATGCCGGAACGTTGGAAAGGAAGGGAGGGTGGACTGTGGTTATAACCCCCACCCCTAGCCCCTCGTTAAAAAAAAATGATTTAAAAGTTAAAAACATTTTTACCGGTAGGATATCCAATGACTGGATTCAGTTTCTTGGACGTACTGGAGTACGTCCAAGAAACTGAATCCAGTCATGCACTCCCATTGCACAGTTCTTTCAAAGATCAGGATATCCAATGTTCTGTCACGAAAACAACTAAAATAGCGCTATTTTGCGCCTTGAAATCTAAATGTTCCCTGGGGTATATCCTCGGATCCACCGCTTTAAAAGAGTGGTCGGTGTTCATTATATTATTCTCAGGCTAACCCCTCCTCCACCCTCATAATCTCTTTGCATAAGTCCTGGCTACGCCTCTATGCATGAGAAACATAATTACAACTAAGGACAGCTCATTCTCTACACACTAGACACGCTGCCAACGATGCAGAGCTGCAGATGTGCACATAAGGCATGGATCACAGTCGTAGAAGAACAGGTCTGGACACTCGCCTATCTACCAATGTATTTTGCTTGACCCCCTTGTTTGGCTGTACTTCGTCAAGTTACCGAGAATGTTGTACTTTTTGCCGCTATATTCCGGGCGGTCGGATTCAAACTCCGCCCACTTTTTTCCATTATTAACATTATAAAGTAAATAAATATTTCTGGAGCTATGATTTAAAATTGTGAGCGACTGAAGTATTTTATAACTTGATAAAAAATACGTTTTGATAAATAGTTTATCTTAGTGGGAGGGAAGTGGGCGGAGTTTGAGCTCGACCGCTCGGATTACAGCGCTAAAAATGTGTAGCATTATCAGTAACTTGGTGAACTGCAGCCAAACAACAAGGGGTCAAGATTCCAGGCGAGTGTCCAGACCTGTTCTTCTACGTCCGTGGCATGGACAAACAAGCTGGTGCAAAAATAGTTTTCACTAAAACTGCTGGTCCCTACACGTTGGTCTTGGCAGAAGGTTTGGTGCGACATCTGAGATAATTAACTGGGTTGAGATAACCCAGTTACGTGACCAGGTTTATTTTTATCGCCCAGACGTCAATTTCACAAGTTGTTGAGGAACACTGGAGATCAATTCAGGGCTATAATGTACGGGTAATTCAAAATAAGACTATATTTTATTCAAACGTTAAATATTTTAGTAAATTATAGCAAGGTTTTTGTATGTTATTTTATGCCCAAAGGAAAACTAAAGAGTACAATTAGTACAATTAAAAATGTACGAAGTATTGCATATGTATAATAAATTTATTTTCTTTATCGTGCTGTATTAAAACGTAGTTCTCAAACCTCCGGTACCTCAGTTTT